>JAUPMG010249372.1:0-15477 GCA_031762675.1 Pachysandra terminalis
TGATGGCTTCTTGTAAGCACCTTAACGCCTTAGTCTCATAAAATCTTATTCAATTCTACCACTTTATATTGTTAATCTCTATCTCTCTCTCTCTCTCTCTCTCTCTCTCTCTCTCTCTCTCTCGTTTGAATTGTTATGTGAAATAGAAGAACTATGATTGATTGCAGATTCATATGCCATCCAAGATAGTCCCGCTGTTCATTGGCTGACTTTTTTATATTATTTCTTATTGTTTTTTTTTGTTGCTCTTAGATGTTGCGCTACATGTGGAAAGGTTGTTTATCAGGACATTTTTTCCAATGACATGGTCTTTATTAGAAACGCGGGAGGACAGGTCCGTTCCTTTTTATCTTTTTCTTTTACTTTTTTTTTTTTTTAAATTTATATTATGGAATGGTGAGGCTGAAACATTCTCACTTGGATATTTCACTTACTGTCCATTGAATTATTCTTTTAAGTGGCATGATGCGTAAGCTTTAAATGCTGCCTAATGGTGGAAATGCAATACGTCTACTTTTTTTTTGAATGTTTTGCTTGATGAGTTCAGTGCATCTTCTTTGTTTGTCCCCTGCATATTTAAAAGTATACTTTTATAATTTGGCACAAAATTAGTGGATTTATAGATGCCTGGACTTCTCAAGTTATCCTAAATGAGGATGTTATAATGGAATGTTGGAAGTTACGCAAGGCATAACTTGTTTAAGTTAGTTCTTCTACTTCTTTGGGTATGCAAGGCAGCAAATGCACATTGTTCTTTGTTTCTTGTGTTTCATCAAAGTTTCTGTTCTACTTATCAATTTCTTTTTCCTGTTGTTGACTATTTCATTTATTTTCAGAGTCAATTGGCGGGTAATTTTGTTAAGACTGTTCAAAGCGACTGCTCTGATTCACGTGATAGGACTTTGGAAAAGGGTATATATTGATATGCTTCAATTTTTTTCCCTATATTTAAAGTGTGAAATAAACCACCCGTCACACTTCGTTTTCTGGGTTCGTAGGTTTTATACAAGGTTTTAAATTTTGATTTCGCTTGTGATTTTGCAAGGGGGCCTGGCGAAATTTCGCCAAAATTTTGCCAACTTTTTCCAAAATGGGGAAATATCACCATGTTGCAAACTCAAAAATAGCGAAATTTTGCTGCCATGATGCAAGGCATGCCCCCTGGCACAGGCATGCTGTAAGGCATGACCGAAATATACAATGGTGTAAGGCATGATGTTCTTTTTTAGTGTATATATGGTTAATTAAATTGGTTTGGGAAAGTTTAAGGTCTTTTCGTTGGAAATGATTGGTCATTTGTTTGCTTTGAGACACAATAACATCATTAGGGGTGAAGAAATCTAACAATAAAGGTATGGAAAATGCTGTCAAGAAAGGATGTGAATAGCATGGTAATAAATTGTTGACCTGGAAACAAAGGATTTAAATAGTAGTAAGAGAGGGAAAGCTGGGATTGTGGTGATGGTTAAGGACTAGTTGACAGGTAAGCCACTGTGATATGGGCTCCGCTTTTGGCAAATGGAGCTTGGTGGTGATTTACGATATCATAGCAGAAGAGTTAGCAATTTGTTTCTTCTCATGGTAAGGTCAACTTGGAAAGAGTCTGTTGTTATGGTACACCTATTATCTGTTCAGAAAAAATGGCATTTCCTAGATGATGGCCAAAGAAAAACACGAGATCTTTAATGAAAACAGTTTCTGATGGTTGGCTAGAGATGAAGGTTCTTCCTTTTCATTTGTGGATGGAAGAAGTACTTCAAGCAATTGATATTTTTTGAGGCAAGATGGTGGCCATTGAGTAGCAATTGTTGAGCCACTCCGATGTAAGTGCAACTTATACCAAAAATCATAATGATGGACTGAGGAAAATCTCCCGGTCAGTTCTAGTTTTGGGAGGTCTGACTAGCTATTTGGTGGAGATAGAAAATATGGCTGTATTTGATCAAAGATGCTGGAAGTTGGGAGGTCGATTGGAGATTTCAGAGTTGGGAGAGAGGGTGTGGAGTACATGCTTAGCATGAAGGTGGAAGTGGAACCGCTGTGGAACAATGTGGCATCTAAGAGCAGGAAAGGGAGCACTTTGGTGGATGGAAGAAGTACTTCAAGCAATTGGTACTTTTTGAGGCAAGATGGTGGCCATTGAGTAGCAATTGTTGAGCCACTCCGATGTAAGTGCAGCTTATACCAAAAATCTTAATGGTGGACTGAGGAAAATTTCCCAGTCAGTCTAGTTTTGGGAGGTCCGACTAGCTATTTGGTGGAGATAGAAAATATGGCTGTATTTGATCAAAGATGCTGGAAGTTGGGAGGTCGATCGGAGATGTCAGAGTTGGGAGAGAGGATGTGGAGTACATGCTTAGCATGAAAGTGGAAGTGGAACCAACGTGGCATCTAAAGGCAGGAAAGGGAGGACTTTGGGCCATACAAATGTGAGTTTTCAAATTTCAGGTTAGTTCAGGAAGACCAATTTCATTAATTTCGTCAGCACAGTGTTGATTCTGTTGAAAGCAGTCACAAGTTGGGCGAGGAGGGCCCATCTTTGGGCTGGGTGAATGAAGTCCAATTGACATGCTAAAGTCTGTCAATCTTTCAACACCCACATTAGTGGAAATGCCTAATATTGTAGATCACATTTTTCTTTTGATTGGTAAAAGTACATTGTAGTATATGAGTAGAATTCAGGTATTACAAAGTATTAAAAATAAATATGTAACCTAACACAACCAGTGTACACAAACAATATAGTAGCCTAACACAACCAGTGTACACAAGACAAATACCCTAATAACTATAGAAGGACTATACAATTCTACATACAGAAATTACTTCTCAACTAATCCCCCAAAGAAAGACCCAGTCCTCTATAAAATCTGAGAAAGAAACGTTCCTGAGATCTGATAAGACTGCCCATTTTTTTTTGGATCGATAACGAAGGGTATTATATAAATAGAGAAGGATGTACAAAAGCAAGCAAAAAGGTAGCAGTTCCCCAAGATAAAGAACCAACTACCAAGAAAAACAGAAAAAAACAGTCTAAAAGACCCAAAGAAACCAGTACAGAGAACTACATCACAATGATGGTTTCCTAACATCTGACAAGGTCCAAAGAAGCCACATTCTGAAATTCTGGAAGAACCCCACACCAAGCAGCCATAGTACCCACAATCAGATCAATAAGACGGTTTGAGCTCCTCCAAGAGTTTTCAAAAATCCTTTTGTTCCTCTCACACCAAATGTGCCACAGGATGCAAAAAAATAGCACCTTGAAAATGCTCCGTCCCTTCTTCCCCAAAACAGAAAAGCCCCACTGATCAAAAAGATTTCTCACACGTCGCAGACTCGCAGTGGGGACCAAACCACACCAGCACTTCTAACAAAGAGACTCCACACCTTTGCTGCATAACCACAAGAGAGAAAGAGATGGTCAACGGATTCTTCATTTTGCATACACATTACACAAACTTGAGGGGACAAAACCATATAACTTCTTCTCCTTTGAAGATTATCTGCAGTGTTAATACGATTAAGGAAGATAGTCTACACAAAGGCTTTAACTTTAAGAGGAACTTTTGACCCCCAAAGGCGAGAGGTGGAAAAGGAGTCAAGGGGTAAGGACTACTCTTCCGAATATAACCAAAGAAAGATTTACAAGAGAGAAACTACCACTAGGGTCTAGACACCAAACTCGAGTATCAAGGGAGGGCTCGTCAATAATCACATTCTTAAGGAGTTCAAAGAGCTTACCTAACTCCTCCACCTCCACCAACCTAGGATTCTGTTGAAGAGAAAGGTTCCAAGAGAGACCCGAAAAGGACCAACTCAATACATCAGCAACAAGAGAATCCTGACAACGAACTAATCGGAAGACTCTAGGAAAGCAAGAAGCCAAAGGGTTCTCTCCCCACCAAACATCAGTCCAAAAGCGAATAGACATACTTGAACCCGCAGAAAAGTGTTACGACAACAATTTTGAATACAAAAAAGTTCTTTTTTGTTTTTGGTACAAAATCTAAATTCCAATCTGTTATTATTATTATTTTTTTATTATAAATCGAAACTGTGCCTTTGATGATGTCATCAATGGTCATAATTTCATCATTAGTAGTTATACTGTTCTTTATTCATTTTTTCATACACTTAGACATGCAATGATCCTCTTTTTACATTGTTATTTGTTGTTCTTATTTCCTTTCAATGTTGCAGGAAGAGGACAAATCAGTGACATGGTTAATAAACTATGCATAAGTGGCGGAGATTCTATTGTCAACCCAGCTTTTTCCTTTTATAAAGTGTGTTTATTTTCACTTATGCTTAGATTTTACTACTCAATTTACTTTTTAAATAATTAGATCTCTGTATCTACTTTATTATGAAGATAGTGGTGGAGCGAAATTTTACCAGGGGACGTAGAACAGATCGGGTTGCAGCAGCTTGTCTTTACATTGCATGTCGGTAAGGGGCTTCGCTTAAATGGCTATTAAATTCTTATGCAAATTGTTTGTACTGTTATGGTTGATTTATTTAGGGATTATAAAGTATCAAATTGTTCTTCACATATTCCATTCATGGAAAGATTACGGGACGTTGGCCTTTGAATTATTCACTAAAATTCAGTTTTGGATTGAGTTTTGGGCTTTTGGACCCCCTCTAAAATCGATACATATCAGTAAGTGTAGGCTGATACTTATTGGGTATCAGCTGAAACCATTGAAAAAAATAGAGTGAAAGTAAAAGAATCGCTTGATTCCTTTATCAGTATGTATCGTATTTGACGCCCATGAAACTGATATGACTCCACCAAGTGGTATCAATGTTCTCCAAAACTTAGAACCTCGAGTCATATGAACTCAATCCCAAATTATTCTGAAGCAATCCTATTGTTACTTGGGGGTTAAAACAATGTAACAACTAGTTATTCAAGCACGCTATATTCTTCTTGAAAGTTATCAGAAAAAGTTTTTGTGCTTTACGTTACAAACTTAGGGGTGCAATGCTCTTATTTTGTTATATGTCAGTCTGCCAAACAATGATTTAAATGCTGGATATTCATGTGAATGGTTAATCTAACTCCTGATCTGGAATCGTATGATTCGTATCTAACCTTGGCTAAAATTGCTGTTATGAAGAAACCTTGGTCAAAATATATGAGAAGGTTCAATGATCTCCACCAAATGCTTGTTAATGGCGGGATCAAATCGAGCTCCGGAATCCATTGACGACGAAGGCGAAGGTACAGATAAGAAAAAAGGGGAGATAACCAGAAAGCTTAGAAACATGATTGACGCTGGTTACAACACAGATGGCATTGTAACAGTATTGAATACCGAGTTTGGTGGTAAAGGTAAGGAAAAAAATAGCAGAGATTGACAATGGTGCCCCTAAATTGTACGCTGGAATCGTCGTGAACGGGTTTGCCAAGAAGCCTACAGAAAATAATTTTAATGGAGTAGCATGCAGATCGTGTTCTGTAGCTGGTAAGGTGGTTAGTTTTGAAGGGTATTGGCAAAACAACAAAAAATGGTTGAGAATCACAGAGAGGTGCAGCGTTCTATCGAGTTGGTTGATTTTGCAAGGGGAAGAGGTCGAATGGTTTACCAGGAAGATGGAGAGAATGTGTTCCAGAGATGAGGAAGTTATTTGGGGTCGTCTAGGGTCGTGGGGAGGGTATTGCTGCTGGAAAGTCTGAAGAACAGAAGAGGCTATGCTATCAAGATTACCTCCATCGTCAATGCCTCCAGGCATAGGGAACTTGCCCAAGAATAATTCTGCTTTCAGAAGGACATACATTGGAGAATCGATTACTTCGGCCTTCAAAGAGAAGAAAATTTGTCGGCTTGAAGTTACTGAGCCTGAATCACAGAAGAGTCAAGTGAGTGACAGTTTCAAGGAGATTGTGAGTTCGAATAAGATATCGGGTGGGGTCTCTAATTTTGGATGGGCACCGGTGATCGCAGCTTGCCCATTCTTCACTCATTGGGCTGTTGCTATTTCGTGTTCTTCACGGTGCCCGATTAGTGATTGGGAAGAAGTGCGATCCAAACTTTTGGATTTGCGTCCTGGGTTGCAAATCGGAAATATGAATATTATTAACAACGAATTAGCAGTGTATTTAGCCATGTTCGAACGGGATGCTAGGAGTGTTACACAGTTATTCCTTTGGGAAATAATGAGGAGATGATTTTGGGAAGATGGTCTCGGGGTGAAGGTGCCTGTGTAGGTCCATGGGATTACAACGGGATCTGGTTTACTGTTGATGGTATTCCAATGTATTTAATGGCTGTGGACACTTTTATATCGATTGGAGATGTATGTGGAGGCTTAATCGACATAGTCGATTATGAAGTGAAGGGTGAATGAGGGTGAATGAGGTCTATTTTCGTAAAATTCCAAGATTGTTAGTTGTTGTGGGACGGTTCCAGTTGTTTTGAGTTATTTATTTCTTTCCCCTCGATTATTCCGATGAGCTCCGGCCTTATTTCAGCAGCGGGGACGATCGAGGTTGAAGATAACCGACACAATTTGGGGATGACATCTTCTCGGACACGTGTCTTGACGGGGGTGGGAGATGAGAGGGTGGTGGGGGACAATACGGGCATGGGTGGGCCCAAGGGAAAGAGCATTGTCGTTGACTTGTCTGCCAATTCAAATTTGAATTTACCCCCATCTAGGTTCCTCATATAGGGCCTGGTGGGCCGTCATCTTCGGCCCAGTGTTCCCTTGGTCCTGTTGGCCCTCCTATTCTCATTCACGCGGATCCATCTGTTATGTCTGGGCCCAAGTCTTCGCAGCGGCCCAGATGCAGGGCTATTAGCGCTGATGCTAGGCCCGTATCGCGAGTCCGATTTCAATCGGGCTCTAGAAGCTCTAGGGGTAACATTCCCTCGTGGGGAAGAGGTAGAGGATCTTCAAGAAATTCCAGAAGCAGAGGTAGCCGAGAGAGATCGTCTCATAAAGCAGAGATAAGGAAATCTGGGATCAAGAATTCCTGAGCATGGTGATTGAGAAAGAAGTGAAGAAGGCTTTTCAGAAGTGCAGTGGTTACCTTGGTGCGTGCACAGAAGGTGGGGAGTGTGCTCCGTCGACGATTTCGCAGACCTCCGTGCACCCTTCTTGTATCACTCTTGAGGGGGGGCCTTTCCCTTCTATTGTTTGCTGTCCTTCTTCTGCTGAAATGTCTCCTTTAGGGTTTGAACGTCGGTCCATTCAAGCAATTGGTAAGGAGATGTGTGAGCCGACTAGTCCTAAGCTATTCATGGACGGTGCAGAGGATCTAATCCAAGTTATGGGGAGGCCTTTTTGCGAAGCTGATTTTTGCAAGGAGAAGAAAGAATTCAGAATGTTGAAGATTTTTGTCTCCTCTCAGGTTGTGCTGATTTTTCAGATCATCATGCAATAGATTCACCTCTGATTCCCCCTTTCGACAGTGACAAAGGCAATCTGTACGAGGCAGACTTGGGTATGGATGGTTCTCTTCTTTATTATAGCCAAGCTTGGTGCGATGAAGGGAGGCAGGTGACCTTATCTCCGTCTTCTTCTTCTGCTGTTCGTGTGTCAGATCGTTCCCCTTTGGTACCTTATTTGATCAGTCCACCGTCTTTCTCCAAAGATAAGTCTCCATCAGATTCCCCAGGTAAACTGTGTTTTGTTTTGGATTCTGTAGATGATTTCCCTTCACTGAACTCTAACATTAAATGCAGGCAATTGGGTCTGATCAGGGACTTAATGACATGAATCTCCAGGGCCAATTACTTTACTTGAAGACAATAGGGATGAGTTGAATGTTACCCGAACTGAGCCTAGAGATGAGGGTGTGAATAGGAAGGAGAGTTTTTGTGTTAGCCAGATTGAGACATGCTCTGAATGGGAAGGAGTCTTTGATTTAGCTTCAAATTTCCAAATTCAGGTCTGGAACCGATTTGGGGAATCTATCCCCATTTCGGCAGCAATTGATGAGTTTAGAGATTGAACCGAATCTGTTGGTCCAGTGAATGAGAGTGAGAGAGAAAGTAAGGAGAGATCCCAATTTAGTATCCAATACACAAGAAAGAAAAGTAGAGAGTTGGTGTCCGATGGGATGAGTGGCAGTCATCTATGAAGATTATTAGTTGGTATATAAAAGGATTAGGGAGTGGGGCAAAGGGAAGAGCAATTAGGGAGTTGAGGATGAAAGTGGGAGAGGATATTGTTGTGATCCAAGAGACCAAGAAGGATACTATTTCCAATAGAATTTTGAGACAGATGGGGGGAGCTAAATATAAGGATTGGGAGTACATCCCTTCAAATGGTAGATCCGGGGGGTATTTGTTTGATTTGGGATAAGGACTGTGTTAAGGATTTGGGTCTTCCGAAATACTATCGACATATAGAAGTTGCAAAATCTAAATAGGAATCTTCAAGATACGTGCTGGACATATTACATCAATTTATTGTGTATATGGACAATATTGTTGTCACAGGTGATGATGTGGCTAAGATTGAACTCTTGAAGAAGCAGTTGAGTGAAGAGTTTGAAGTGACAAGGATTTGGGTCCTTTGAAATACTATCAAAGGATTTGGGTCCTTTGATGGATCATCATTCGGTTACCCGGGAAGCTCAGGGATTGACTGTGTATTTAGAGATCACAGGAGTCAGGTGATTCATGCTTTTTCTGGTCCAGTTGGGTTTGGTGACTCCACGAGGGCAGAGCTGTTGGCCCTTCTGATTGGGGTTAGGGAGGCTGTTCGTGTGGGTTACAGTCTAGTGGCGTTCGAGGGCGACTCTGCCTCTGTGATATCTTGTATGACGGATGATGAGAGCTGCCCATGGAGATTCACCCGTCTTTTCAGGCTGGCCATGTACTTGGGGCAGCTTGGTTCATGCTTCTTTTTCTCATATTCCAAGAGGTGGGAACGCCCTGGCTAATCGGCTTGCTAGGAGTGCGGTTAGTAGAGAGGGCTTACTCGTGGGCTTCCCGTCTAATGAGATGGTGGATAGCGGAGCGTGATCTGTTTGTGTGGAGTTCCCTATAGATGTTGATCCCTTCTAGCTTTGTCGTAGTTCTTCATTTTTTTGTATTATTTTCTTCTGTTTGAGCCTTGGTTCTCGTCTTGAGTCCTGGCATTTTACTGTTCTTTTTGTACTCTTTTTTTCTGAGATATATTTAATGATGGTTATTCATAAAAAAAAAAAAAAGGTTAAACATGGTTCCATTAGGTCGAAAAACCCTTTTAAGTTTGGTGAGAAAGGCAAAACAAAATTTTCAGCTTTCACTTTTCTAAAGGACTAGAGGCAGAGTTATCTGGTGAATCATTCCACACACAGAAACCTGATGAGGTAGTTGACTGCTCTTGTACACTAAGTTTCATACCTACAAACATTCTCCATATGGTAAAATGGACTCTTCCAAATCTAAAGCCTTTTTGGAAAAACATTAATATATATAAAAAGAATTCAATGGCTGCTTTTACGCATGAAAAAACATACTACACTTGTACTATTAGGGCTTATACGGATCTAAATGTTGTCCAAGTCATCTATCCAAGAGATTCTTTATTACATGATCAGTCTGGAGTGACCATACTATTGCTCCGTATGACCAAAAAGAGCCATGTCTTATGGTTGATGTATCATTTCCATGGTATACAATATGTAGGGAGTATGATATCTAATTGTGAGAATCCATTCTTCTTGAGATTCTTTTGCATAATTTACCATACTTGCTTGAGTTTAGATTTGTGACCATATATGATTGATTTGGATTAATCTTTGAACTTTACCTTTAGATCTTTGTTCGTGTGAGCTTGTGAAATTGTCCTAAATTGGATAACATTTTAACCCCACAAATTGAAGTGAAAGAGAAACTTGATAAAAAATATATACCGTTTGCAATGCACGTGCATTTCACATGTCCCAATACCTAGTTTGAGGAAAGCACTAAAATAACATGGCCTTTTCTTGCAAATAGTAATTCAAAAATTTAATTAATTTTGAAATATGTATATATATATATATATATGTTGTATGTATACAATTATGCATGCTAGGAAAAAAACAAGAAAATATCATTGGGGGGGGGCAACTATATGTACACAAACCCTAGTGCAAACCAGCTTGCAAAGGTGAACCTGTACAGGAATTAAGAAAATTAATTATATCAATCCCAAAAAAACAAGTAGGAATTCACACTTCAAATCCGAAAAGAAATAACCCACTGAAATTGGTGCCATTTACCCATCTTTTAACACTGTAGATTTTTTTTATAAACACTGTAGATTTTACTCTCCTTTTCATTGAGAATAGTGTTGTTTCATTCTTTCCATAACGGCAAACAATTGGCAGAAGGGATTAATATCCAAAGCTGGCGGAATCTCTGATTGTTGAATTTGGTCTGGCAACTGTAAGCACTATCCAATGATAACGGCATTACCTAAGCAAGATCTAGTAGAGCCTATACATCCTTGGAAAACCTATGATGTATGAGCAAATGATGAACCTACTTTGAAGGTTGCTTACAAAGAACACATTTGCTTTAAAGAATCCAATTCCTTGAGATGAGTTGGTCCATTGGTAGGACTTATCCAAATAAGCTAATCAAAGAAAGAAAATCACTTTCAACGGGACTGAGGAACCTCATAAGTTGGCACCAGAAAATTGAGGTTCTTGGTCTATAAGGGAGTTGAAAAATGAACGAATTGAGAAAGGACCTTTGGAATTCCAAACCCACCATCTATTATCTGACCCTAGCTGGAGTAGTAGTAGAACTTTGATGGACTAATAGATATGCTATATCTCTGAATTTGGTGTCATTCCACCTTTTCCTGAAAGTGGATCTCCAGGAAACACCTGAGGCTGAATGGTCCAAGTAATCACTTAATATTGTCTCATTGTCCAAAGCTCTAGAGAATAAACCAGGGAAAGAGACTTGAAGAGATGAATCTCAACGCCAAACATCATCTCAAATCGAACTGTAGCACTGTCTCTGACACTGTATGAGATGTGTTAAAAGAATTTGGCATGAGTTGTATAAATAGCCTTTCATTAACTGCATCTATGAGGTGTGTCACTCTTTGCTACATGTGCCTTCTTCCTTACTTTTTCACAATGAAAGCTTAATAAACTTTCCGTCCCCTTCACAAAACCGTACAACCATTTTTCAAGCAACGCTTCATGGACATTTCTTGTGAATGGTAATTCAAGGATTTGGTTAACTTTGTTTTCTTCTTTTTATAAGTTAAAAGGTGGTATGAAGGATAACATTCAAACTTAATTGCGCAATGTTTCCATCTGCTCTTAGCAAAAGTTAAAATTTTTAAGAAATAGAAGTCATTAAGAGTGAGGTATGTGCTCTCACCGTCGGAGTGGAACAAAATTATGCTTCAATGTTCATGGGGAAAGGTTCAGCGAAAGATCAATTCCTAATCCGTGTCGTTCTTAAATTTTTTGTTTCTTTTTTTTAAGGGTATTATATTACCACAATGAGCTATATTTTTCGTTTTATTTAATTTGTTGTTATTATTACTTTTTTTATTTTTCTTTTGTTCCTTTTTTTTTTGGGGGGGGGGGGGGGGTTTTAAAAAAGTGGGGAGAAGTTATTAAATGTTATGCTAAAGTTTTTAGGTAATGTCACTTGTATTACACACACAAAAGCGGAAGAATTATTTTTATTATTCTTTTTCTTATATGATCTAAAGTTTCCTAGAACCAATTTATTTGATATCTCTTCCTATCCTTCATTATAAAAGGGTTAGAATTTGACAAGATTTTAAATCTCGGTTTTGCCAGAAATTTCACCAAAAATTTTCCCAAGGGGTTGGCAAAATTTCGCTGAAATTGTGGAAAATTTCACCTATGGTGGAAAATTTCGCCGAAATGGAGAAATATTGGGGAGATTTTGAGGAAAAAGGAATTTTAATTTCACACTTTTTAAGGATTTAAATGAGAGTAAAATACATCTGTAGGTGGGCTTTTGGTGAACACTATCCACGTACACCGAGGATGCTCGCGTGATCTCCCACATGTCTCAGGGTTGGGGTAGTCAGATCGGACTCCGGGCTAAAACTCTATAATACGGCCGTTCTTGAGGTGTTTGCTTGAACCGAGAATGGGGGAGCTGGTCGAGAAGGCGTGAAAGGTAGCTTGCGTCTACAACTTGACGAAGGGAGATGCTCAAGTTTGGACCGATGCTCTTGTGCTTATGTTGCTAGGGTGTGGGGCTTCTTTATTAGGAATGCTGGTTTGGTTTGGGCCCCCCCGAGACATGTGAGAGACCTTTTTGATCAGTGGAGTTTTTTTGCTTTGGGGAAGAAGGGTCGGAGTATTTTCAGGGTGCTGTTTTTCTGCATCATTTGGCATATTTGGGGTGAGCGAAACAAAAGGATTTTTGAGAATTCTTGGAGGAACCCGAACCGTCTCATTGATTTTATTGTTGGTACTATGGCTGCTTGGTGTAGGGTTCTTCCAGAATTTCATAGTGTGACTTCTTCTGATCTTGTCGGATGTTGGGAGACCATCATTGTGATGTAGTTCTTTGTACTGTCTTTTCTCTTGGGTCATTTTGACTCTTTTTTTTTTTTTTTTTCTGTTTTCTTTGTAGTTGGTTCCCTGTCTTGGGGAACTGATTACTTTTTGCTTGTTTTTGTACATTCTTCTCTATTTATATAATCTTCGTTTTCGATAAAAAAAAATGTTTGAACCGATGCTACCTCAAGAGTTGCCTTCTAAGTCATCTTGAATCTCAGCTACTTTATCTCTCTCTCTCTCTCAAGTATGCCTGAGAATCTCTGTGAAGATCTTCCAAGTCTAAGGCTAAGTGTGGAGTACAATGAGAATAGTCTTCTCACTCAAACACTCTCTCTCTCTTTAGCCGAAGCCTCCTAGGTTTTATAGGCTAAGGAGGGTCTCTAGGATGGTGGCAAGTGTCGCCATCCTTCTCATGTGTAACGGCAATGTATTAATTCCCCCTCGTTAACATGGTACTAAACTACTAACTACATTAAAAGACATATCGGCTGAATTAATGTCTATTGTAGTGGTCAATTTATTGCATCTCTCATTAATGGCAACTCATTAAGGTGACATCTCGTCGTTGCTCGACCTCATCAAACCGTAGATCGGCGTGTTGAGGTTTGGCTTGGTTATCGTCGATACCCATACCAGTGTCCGCCACACCTTACAGACCGCTTGAAACCCCCCCTTGATGGGCCCTCGCCCACAACCGAGGTCTTCTCTCCGACGAACTCCTGCTAATCACACACATAGTTAGCCAATTACTTAATCAATAATTCATAAGTTGGTCGCACTGTGCCGAGCACATTTCTTAGTTTGACCATCTCATTCTGTGTCGGGGATTTATACATACAAATATTGGTCATCTCAGGATCTCCGGGAGCACCGGAGAAGTCAAAAATGGGCCTTGAGGAACATGGATTGCTAGGATAGTACCATACCAGGGTCCCTCGTCGAAGTCCTTTAGATCCCGACAGGCCTGGGCGCGATCCATGCGGGGGTTGGCTGGGATCCTGGCATGGCCAGGCGCTAAGGCCATTTGGCCTTGCCGGGATCCTGGCATGGCTAAGAGCCTAGGCAATTTGTTGTCGGGCACCTCGGCAACCCCTGGCGCCTAGGCCGGTTTCGACTCGGCTCAATATTTTCCTAGGCTTGTTCTTTCTCTTATTTTAACTCTTTGGGAAAAGTGCCCGTTTCGATTCTTCTCATGGCGTTTGCTGACAAGTTTGAGACATCAAATGGGCTTGTCAAAGTCTAAGTTCGTTCGTCAGGAATGCTCGGGGAACGCGGTTCGGCCAATTTAACAAAAGTTGTTAATGTCTCAAATCCCGGTTTTATGCCAACTTGGTAGTCCAATAGGTAATGACGTGGTTTGGGGCAGCCACATCACCTCATTATGCTACCATGGCATTCTTACTAAAAACGACCATCAATGTTAAGTCCCTTTTTGCCGACGGTGTTTGCAGAACGCTACGAGGCAAACCTCTAAGGTCATTTTGGGAGAAAATACTATAAGTCAAGTATTCTCAAAATTCTTATTCTCGTATCTCATTATACTTGAAAAGATCTTAGTTAATAATAGGGTGCCTTTATTACCATGAGGTCACCCCAAATACCTATGTGGAAGTCGAAGCGTTGCCGATGCAAGTGATATGAGGGCATTGCTCAATCTTCCTTTATGTATGCCAGAAAGGACACCTCATTCTTCATTTCTCACGTTCGCTTTCGATAATGAAGTGCATACATCTTTTATAATAAACAACACACCATCTTTTATGCCCTTGCATCCCAGTTATCTCTTCTAGGCATTCGACAAGGCTTCTTTCTCCGTAGTCATTTTTGCCGAGCTTGTGATTCTTGTATTTTGCTATTTTCACCACTGGAGTTGTAGGTGCTTAAAAGGCTATTGGTATAGAATATGTGGATGTTGGTTTAAAGAGTCGTCGTTCTTATAGATCCGACACTATACACAAATTCTTGACTGCTTTAGGTGTCACCATCTGAAATTCTAGCACCATAGAAAATGTGGCTGTCGGTCTAGAGAATCATCACCCTCTTAGGTCAAATGCCATACACAAATTCTTGGATGGCTTTGCGCCCCATCTCATTGCCGTAGAAAATGTGGCTGTTTGTCCGAAGGGCTGTCACCCTTTCATATCCAACGCAATACACAAATTCTCGACTAGCTTTGCCATAGAAAATGTGGATGTTAGTTTGGGGGGTCGTATCCGGTTGTTGCCTTGCCGGACTTGACGCTATGCACAAATTCTCGGCTCTCATTCTCTTTATGTCGGTGAACTCTCATTTTGTCCGCCATGATCTCATTGTAAGCATAACGGGGTCCATGACGACTTTTGTCAAGATGTACATTTTTTACTTGGCCTCCTCATGCATGAGGTGCTTCGTCATATCTCACATTTGTGGCCTTGCTCCATCGTACAAACGGGCTTGGTCCACTCTCACAATAGTGACGAGTTCAATCCTTCTTGGACGTCCGTCATCAAATCTCCCAACGGTTGACATTCATCACCTCGCCGGATGACGTTTGTTAGAATCTCACAGTATTGACACACATCACCTCATCGGATGACGCTTGTCGAAATTTCAAAATACTTGACAAGCCGTGTTTCTGTAACACCATCAGAATCTCATGTCTTCTCAATTACTGTGTTGTAGAGTTGGGAATCGGGATTGGTCAAGGTTCAGCAGACTCATGACAAGGCGGCTAGGTCCCATTTTGCCAATGAGTGCCGTGTGCAGGAATTGGCCCGGTAACTGAATCGTGCAACATAAGCGACCAAAAGATACTTGGCAGATTGGCTAATGGTGGCTTCGGCATCATACATAACTTATGAACTGTAGAATCTGCTTGCTAGAACTCTCATCGTGACATGAATAGTCTGGCAGATACAATTGCTATCTCTTTAAATATTTCATGCAGTTCCCAGAATGACGAAAGTTCAGGGCCATCGGATGTCAAGTTATCCCATGCA
>JAUPMG010249380.1:0-22338 GCA_031762675.1 Pachysandra terminalis
ATGGTTCTACCATGTTCCAAACAAACAATCATCCACACATACACATGGTCCCACCATGTTACACAACATCCACATAGTTTGACTATGTTCCACAACAAGCACCACATGGTCCCACCATGCTACGGCCAATCAACATATACAGATATACCACATATCTAGCACATAACCATTCTTTTAGGGACTTGCACCCATGGAGGAAGTCTCCTATACTATTCCTTTAGGGACTTGCATCCACGGTAGAAATACACCCTTATACAAATAATCAACACACACACACACACAGATATATATATACTCATAGTCTCACTATGATCACAAACAACAAATATCATCTTTCTTTTAGGGACTTTCACCCATGGAGGAAGTACACCCTTACAGTCCTTTCCTTTAAGGACTTTCACCCATGGTGGAAATACCTATCCATGTTCTTGCCTTTAGGGACTTCAACCCACGGTGGAAGCTTACCTATCCACAAGGTCTCACCTTGCTACGACCAATGTAACCCAGTCACAATCACATCAAGAATTATAATGTACATGCATCACAATCAATTCAATTGCAATGCGGTGCAATGCAAGGTATGATGCAAGCATGGAGTGGAATGAGATGCAGTGCAATGCAAGGTGTCACCAGGCCTAGCCCAGTCACGTGCTCATTCTAACTCATGACCATACGACCCATCCTTTTTAGGGACTTGCACCCACAGTAGAAATACACCCTTACAATCCTTTCCTTTAGGGGCTTGCACCCACGATGGAATCATCATATCTATGACCTTTAGGGACTTTCACCCATGGTAGCAACACTTGTCATCAGTCTCTTCCTCTAGGGGATTGGATCTACGGTGGAAATACCATATATACGACCTTTAGGGACTTTCACCCATAGTAGCAACACCTATCATCAATCTCTTCCTTTGGGGACTTTCACCCATGGTGGAATCACCCGTACTATGTCATTCCTTTAGGAACTTTCACCCATGGTGGAATACACACCCATCCACAACATCATTCAAGTCATTCAAACACAACATAATCACAATCATCGAGACTCATGGTACCCTCATCCAACATACTAGTCAATCATCAAAGTCAATCATATATCAAACCTATGTCCTTGTTGAATGTTATTAGCACCATTCAACCGAACCAATCCTACACAATCATTTTTAGTCCCACTAATCTTGTATTGAGGTCCTAAGACCTTATCCAACACCTATGAGTCAAGGTTAGATCGTATTCCATTTGAATCAGTTCAAGAATTCTTAATTCTTGTCATTCTCCTATACTTTTATTGATTTTTCCATATCTAAACCTTTTGCACACAAACCATCCATACAGGCATGTGTACAACTCATTGGGGATCCTCCCCACAAAATCCGAACTCATCTGGACTTCGATAGCTGCCGAGTGTCCTAGCGAAGGTCTCGGTAGCACAGCTGCCGAAGTTCGGTAGCTAGTCTAGAGAGTACTTCATTTATCTCAAATTCGGTAGCTACTTGGTAGCTGCCGAATGACTTGCCAAAGCTCTTGGTAGCACTGCTACCAAATCTCAGTAGCAAGGCCTGAGAGCACCAAACGTTCCTTGATTCCAGTATCTAAATCAGTAGCTGCCGAGGAACCTACCGAACTCATAATTTTGGCTAATTTCTGGGTCTTTGATTAGGTTTCGTACTACCAATCAAACCTATTGATTTCTAAGATCTTAACACTCAAAAACAATTCTCTACACCTACTCATAAGATCACAAAAACAAACACATAATATCTATTTTATTTTCTATGGATCTAACAAGTAAACAAACATATTAATCATAGATCCAAAGATGTTCACAAGAACAGATATAAATACAAGGAATACAATAACACAAATAATCATGGAAATCAAACAACATACTTGCATTCTTTATATTCCATATAGATTCTAGATCTATTCATGTTAAACATACCAAAATGCAAACCAACTATATCTATAGCATCGATCTAATCCATAAAATTAAGTATCGTAAAAACATAGGAATCCCTACCTCGTAAGTGTGCCTAGTATCGACCTTCGTCGATTTGCTCTCGTCGCTTTAGGTGTTGCCTAATCGTAGTACGCTTTCCTTTATCTCCATCCTCTAACTAGTTGCCATCGTCATCCTCACTCTCTTCATGGCCATCGTAGACCACTTCTTCCTCTTATTCACTTTCTTCCTTTTTGTCCGTCAATTCCTCTTGGTCTCCTCATCTTAGATTTTCTGTAAACCTTCTACACTAGAACCTCCTCTCTCTCCCTCTTGGTTTGGACGTCCCTACCTAGAGACACAGTCTCTCTCCTAGCTTCTAGTTTCCCAGCTTCAGTAGAACTCTATCTCTTTTGTTTGAATTTAATTTATTTAAGTTTAAATTTCAAATAATTAGAGAATCATACGTAGGATTGTTTGAGTTGCTTAACTCCGTAATTAACCTTATTAATTAATTCATTTACCAGCTTAAGTCCCGTTGGGCTTTTACTGGATTTTGGGTCCAATTCGTCCATATTAACATTATGGTCCATATTGTGTAATTGTCAAGCCCAATTAATTAATCTTTAGTTATTTAGGTAATAGTCTCGTAGTTTTACTTAATTAATAATTGGTCTAATCCTAAACCAAGTCGTTCATTAAATCTCAGTGCATAATTAATAGATTAATTAGAATTAAATCCTTAATTATCCTACGTGGGTCCGGGTCAATACATTTATTGCTTGAGATTGCACAACTTTAAGGACCAAGTTACACATATTTTAGGAGAGGGTTACACACATTTTAGGAGTGGGTTACATCCTTTATTGCTTGAGGTTACATAAGTTCAAGGACTATGTTACACACATTTTAAAACTGGGTTACACCCTTTATTGCATGTGGTTACACAAATTTAAGGACTAAGTTACACATATTTTTTGAGTGGGTTACACACATTTTAGGACTGGGTTACACCCTTTATTTATTGATGTTATACAAGTTCAATGACTAAGTAACACACATTTTAGGAGTGGGTACACACATTTTAGGTCTGGTTTACATAAATTTTAGGAGTGGGTTACACACATTATGGGAGTGGGTTACACCCATTTAAGGACTGGGTTACACCCTTTATTGCTTGATGTTAAAAGTACAAGGACTAAGTTAGACACATTTTAGTATTGGGTTACACACATTTTAGGACTGGTTAAACACATTTTGGAAGGGGGTTACACCCTTTATTTCTTGAGGTTACACAAGTCAGTGGACTAAGTTACACACATTTTAGGAGTGGATTACACACATTTAAGGAATTTGTAACCCAGTCCTGAAATGTGTGGAACCCATTCCTAAAATGTGTGTAACTTAGTCCTTAAACTTGTGTAATTTGAAGCAAGAAAGGGTGTAACCTAGTCCTAAAATGGGTAAACCCTAACCTAAAATGTGTATAACTTAGTCCTTCGACTTGTGTCAACCCAAGCAATAAAGGGTGTAACCCAGTCCTTAAATGGGTGTAATTGTAGTGACTTGGATCCAGAAATTAATATGATAATTGAATTTGGGACTATTTAAATGAGTTAAATAAGTATAAACAGAAATCTGGAAATTTATTTCATTGTTTATGCCTTTAAGTTAATTTAGAAACTAAAAATAGTTAGCTTAGAAGGAATCAAAACCTTTAAATAAACTTATTAATGTAAATTCTAATGTTTTATTTGAATATAGAACTAATTGTAAGGATAGTATATGTTTTGATAGATATAGTACATATTTCGAATTAGATTGCAACTAAGAGAAATATATGGCAGTGTGGTGTAATTAAATAAACTTACATTAGGCTTGACCCACATCTGGATGTGTGGCTCATTTGATAATAATAGGGTTCAAGTAGTAAATTAAGTTAGATTCTTGAATAGGGATTTAAGTGTGAACAGATTTGACTTTAGGGATTTATATGTTAATAATGGAAGATAGTGGGGTCACTCATGTAAATTCAAAATTTAAGGGAATTAGGGCTTGGGCCTAACATGTGATTAGTGTGCACATGGGTTGATCGTATGGCCCAAGAAAGGAAGGTTAGAACTGTCTTTCTCTATTAGTTTGAATTTTCACTAATTAAAGAGATAGAGGGAAATTCTCCCTAATTACCACTACTCTTCTAAATAGGATACATCATATTGTGGAAAAGTTTCCCACTACCACATCCCTCTGCCTTGTGTCACATGGCCAAATAGGGAAGGAGGAAGGAAAACCAGATCTAAAGTTGGGATTTTGCTGTAGAGAAGGAAAGAAGAAGAAGAGAAGTGAAAGAAAGAGAGAAGAGAAAATGAGAAAGAAGATATAAGAAGAAGAGGAAATAAGGCTAAGGAAGAAAGAGATCCCCGGAAGAGATTCATGGTGATTTTTCGATTCCAAGAGTTGCAGAAAAAGCTTAGGAAGAGAGGTAGGGATTTCCTTAGTTTCTACGGTAGACATGTTTGTAGAATGTAATATTTCTATAGAATAATGCATATAGGTTCATGATGTTGCATGTCGTTGAATTATGCATATAATCTATGAATTTTTTGTTTTGTGTAATGATTATGTCTATAATTATTGAATTATGAAAATTAAAAAGATATCATAGTTTATAAACTTTGATTCATGAAAATTTAGTGACTTGATCAGGTTGATCCTTTAATTGAAGTTGGGTTTTGTTTATAGCATGTAATTTAATTTGTGGTGTAATTCAAGATTTGTTATGCTTAAAAACCTAAATTTTGGTGAATGGAAGTTTGGGTATGAAGCCCTAGAGAGAAAACAAGTTTCTGGACTGAGATTGTCTGTTCGGCAGCTGCCGAGCAGAGCAAAGTCTCGAGCCCTACTATTGAGACTCGACAGCTGCCAAAGGGTCCCTCGGTAGGAAGCTCGGCAGCTACCGAGCACCTGCCGAGCTCCAAATGACTTGAAATTTCATATAGAGCTCCATGAGAATATTTTCAGTGTGAGTGTGGTCTCGGTTTTTTGTGTGAAGTACCTGTATAAGGTCTTGTGCAATAAAGTGTGTAAACTGCCTAATGTTCAATATAAACTGACTATATATGGTGTGATATTATATGTGATTATGATTCTAAATTGTTATATCATGACATGAGTTGTGTGGTATGATGTTAGGATGAATGAAAGTCAAAGCTTGAGAATTTGTTGGAATATGGGAACTGAGTCCTATATGAATCCTGTGAACTATGATGGGTATTATACATGAAATATGCATGTTGTTATGATATATAGGTTGTGGTTATGTGATGCTTGAGATATGCATGATTTACGTTGAATGGTCCTTGAATGACCCATCCATGTATTCGATATGCATGAGGTTAGGAATGAGTTGTGGTGAATGGTTCTGGAGTGACCCATCCATGCATTAGATATGCATGAGGAACAAATGTGAAAATAGTTAGGGGAATTAAGCCCCATGGGTTCAGAATCCCACAAAACCATGATGTACACATGAGAGGTAAGAGAGTAGTGTTCAGCTGTATTAAAATGGATGCCCAATAATTATTATTAATTAATAATAGAGCTTCGTCCAGGTGTAGTAAATTGGATGCCATGGTAACATGGAACCGGCTGATCACCGGAATAAGAATTGCATTAGTTAGCATTTATACTATGTCTGTTGCATTATTTACATTTGATCTTCATTTTACATTGCATTCTTGTTTGTGTACTTGTATCATCATTCCTCTGCTCATAGTACACATCTGCATGTATTGCATTGATTGATGTGTGACAATGATTTGAATTTGATGTTATGTGGGACTAGGTGCTTATTTTAGTGTAATGTGTGATTATTACCTGAAATGTAATGTAAACTATATTTGTGATTAATTGTGTGTTGTGAAATGTATGACCATTGAAAGGGGATTTTCAACGTATTGAAGGTGCCATGGAAGTTGGTATCCTCGGGATTCGGAATTATATCATGATGAGATTATGAGTACTTGGTGTTAAATGTGAATTTGATAAGTATTACTGTAACTGAAGGGACTCTACCTAAGTTGAGTGACTTATGAGAAAGTTATGAAAGTTCATATGTGCTCATATGAATTGAATTGTGTAAGTATAGTGTTCCATGTGCATGAAGATGTGGTTATAGCATGACAAGGTCATGGGTATTGATTCTGAAATATGTTAAGCTTGATGTTGATCTTGAGATTATGAAATATTGTATAAATATAAGTAAGGTGTATAAATTAGATTACAAGCAAGATAAGGACAATGTGAGTGAATTACTTATGTGTTCTATGAAAGTTGTATGAATGAACTATTTTATTATATGACTACAAAGTATCTCCTGCCGTTGCTTTCGAATTTTCCTACCGAGCTTCCAAGGTCCTCCCTTACATTGAAACAGGTGAACTCATCGAATGAAGTGGACCTTAGCTGGATGGAGGCTCACCCCGTGTTGACAGTACTGTTGTAATATTTTAGTTGATGCGGGTTATCTTTTGATGGAACTTGTTCAGGTTTTAATTTTATCAGATTTCCTCTGGATTACTTAGTTATGCTTTGTGGAACCATGGGATTGGTTATGTATATTTTTGGTTGGCAGCTGGATCCACTGTATGGATCCGAAGGTGATTCCCTTTGAAATCCTTGACATCCCATATCTCGGATTCAGGGCGTGACAGTAATCAACTCCTAAAATGTGTGTCACTTAGTCCTTAAACTTGGGTAACCTCAAGCAATAAAGGGCGTAACCCAGTCCTAAAATGTGCATAACCCACTCCTAAAATGTGTGTAACTTAAGCCGTAAACTTGTGTAATCTAAAGCAATAAGGGGTGTAACCCATTCGTTAAATGTGTGTAAAACACGCCTAAAACTTGTGTAACCTACTCCTAAAATGTATGTAACCCACTCCTAAAATTTGTGAAACTTAGTCCTTAAACTTGTGTTACCATCCCTAAAATGTGTGTAACACACTCCTAAAATGTGTGTAATAGATCCCTAAAATGTATGTAATTTAGTCCTTATACTTGTGTAACCTTAAGCAATAAATCATGTAACCCAATCCTAAAATGTGCGTAATCCACTCCTAAAATGTGTGCAACCCTCTCCTAAAACATGAGTAACCCACTTCTAAAATGTGTGTAACTTAGTCCTCTAACTTGTGTAACCTCAAGAAATAAAGGATTTAACCTAGTCTTAAAATGTGTGTAACCGTCTCCAAAAATCTGTATTACTCACTCTTAAAATGTGTGGAACCCATTCCTAAACTGTGTTTAGTCCTTAAACTTGTGTAAACTTAAGCAATAAAGGGTGTAACCCAATCCTTAAATTGGTGTAACTCACTCCTAAAATCTGTGTAATTTAGTTTTTAAACTTGTGTAACCCCAAGCAATAAAGGGTGTAACCCAGTCCTTAAATGAGAGTAACCCACTCTTAAAATGTGCATAACACACTCCTAAAAAGGGTGTAACTTGTCCTAAAATGTTTGTAACCAACACCTAAAGTGTGTGTAACCCTCTACTAAATTGTGTGTAGGTTAGTCCTTAAACTTGTGTAACCTCAAGCTATATTGTTTGTAATCCAGTCCAAAAACGTGTGTAACCCACTCCTAAAATGTGTGTAACCCACTCCTAAAATATGTGTAACTAAGTCCTTACAATCTTGTAACCTCAAGCAATAAAGGGTGTAACCCGGTCCTTAAATGAGTGTAACCCACTCCTAAAATGTGCGTAACCTACTCCTAAAATATGTGTAACTTAATCCTAAAACTTGTGTAACCTCAAGCAACAAACGGGGTAATCAAATCCAAAGATGTGTCCAACCCTCTCCTAAAATGTGTGTTACCCTCTCTTAAAATGAGTGTAACCCATTTCTAAAATGTGTGTAAGTCCTTAAACTTGTGTAACGTCAAGCAATAAAGTAACCCACTTTTAAATGTGTGTAACCCAATCCTAAAACGTGTGTAACTTAGTCATTTAACTTGTCTAACGTCAAGCAATAAATTGTATAACCTAGTCCTAAAATGTGTGTAACCCACTCCTAAAATGTGTGTAACTCATTCCTAAAATGTGTGTAACTTAGTCCTTAGACTTGCATAACCTCAAGCAATAAAGGGTGTAACCCAGTCCTTAAAGCAGTGTAACCCACTCCTTAAATGTGTATATCTTAGTCCTTTTTGTGTAACCTCAAGCAGTAAAGGGTGTAACCCAGTCCTAAAATGTGTGTATCTGTAGAGACTTGGATCCGAAAATTAAATTGAGATTAATTTACTTAATTAAATAATGAAATAATTAAGAAGGAGCTTTATAAGAATCAATTATAAATTTTCATAAAGCTATTGGTGTGGTTTTATAAGCTAATTTGATAAAGGGGTGGTATTTAAAACAAATATTTATGGACTTGGGGTCAAAGTGTAATTAGACTAAGTAATCAGAGAAATATCTGTCATTTATTAAAATGTTTTCAAATTAGAAACGTAGTGAAATCGTGGGCGTGTCTGTGGGTTGGCAAGGATGAGAAATGGAAGGGAAGTTCCCATTCCCATTAGCCCACCTTCTTTAATCATAGGATTCTGATTTGGAGGTCCTTGTGAGACTATAAGGAGAGAAAAGATTAAAAAGGTTAGACCAGAACCAGAACTAGAACCCTAGCCATCCATAGCCTTGAAGAAGAAGAAGAAGAAGAAGAAGAAGAGAAGAGGAGAAGAGGGAAGAAAGAAAGGAAGGGGAAGTGTTTGCAAATCAGATATCTAACATAATGTAAGTTTCATTTTCTGTATAGTTCTCTTGAGATATCGTAGTTGTTTTCCCATGTTGAATGTGTGAATGAATGATTCTTGAATATGACTTCCGAAAGCATGATTTTACGTCTCGAAATTGATGATTAATATATAGTGAGTCCGTTTATACATTCTGTATAATTCTCATAAAATGTAATGGTTATTTTTCGATTCTTATTGAGAAATATGATTCAATGCATGTATATCTTGTTGGCTATGACAAAATAATGTTTGGCATGATCTATCCAGTGTAATCTTGTTGAAATGATGCTTATTGATCATTTCATATGCTTTGGTTTGGATTTGGTATCATAAAATGAAGTTACGGAACCCAGAAAAGTACCCAGATCACAGCCTGTCAGTAGGCACCGATACACCGATGGAGCTGCCGATAGGGAGTAAAAAGCACAGTAAGGCTCTCCATCGGCAAGCGCCGGCACACTGGTGAGGCTGCCGACAGAGTCCCAAATTCAGCTGATTTTGACCCACCGGCAGGAATTGGTACACCAGTGAGCATGCCGATGGTATTCCTGAGTGGATTTTGATGGGTTTTGGTTTGGGATTTGTGACATATGACGTGGGGTACGATCCTTGCAGTCAAAGTTTGATCTGAAGGATTGAGCCTACATGCGGGGAATCAACTTTGATGTTCCATTGTGCATTGTATCCATCCCATCACCTATTGACTTGACTATGACTGGGGGTGGTGACCTATGTGTTTAGTGATTTGAAACATGGACTGTTAATGTTGATTTATTTTGATTCATCTTATAACCATATGATCTATTATGCACTTATATTGTGGAAAGGATACCCGTGATGACATCCGACGGATTATTTGTGTGTATGGGCGAATGGATAGCTTCTGAAGGGTGTTATCAACGGAAATCTTACTATAGAGGTTTGAATTCTATGATGTGGGTAATTGTCTTGTAAAGCCCTCCGTGGGTTTAAATCCCTAAATCTAAGTGTGAAATTGTCTTATAAAGGCCTCCCTCGGATTAAATCCCTAAATGTAAGCGGAGAAGTAGCTACATGAATTGAGCCTTGTAGGTTGAAAATGCTACAAAACCACGATGTACAAGTGGAAAGTGAGAATGAAAGGTGATGGGTTTGAGTGTGGAATGACATGTGAAGGTTACTTGGTAAAGCCGGCTAATCACCGGGAATTGCATTATTAGCATGCATAGATTGGTAACATTGTTTATGATTAACCATTAATTTTTATTCTTAATATTCTCGTAATAGTGTGGATTTAATGCTAGGAATTGTGTTCTGATGTAATGATGTATGATTATATTACATTCCTCTTAATTACCATGTTATTACTATGTTGGGTTTTGGACTAACGGTATTCCACGAGGATGGATGATAGAATTGATTCTTACTGGGCATTCTAAGCTCACGTGACATTTTATGTTGCAAGTTGAGGTGATATGATGGGTGGACTTGGATTGGATGCTGTTTTTCCTTCATTTCAAAATTTTGATAGATTGTTATCATTTGTTTTAATGGATTGTGTTGGGTTGGAATGTAGACATGTGGGATTGGTTTTATTATGGATTTAGGCTCTTCTGAAGACACAGTTTTAATTTAATTTCTTATTTTTGCTTCCACACTCTGATGATTTTATTAAAGTAGTTATCATTACTCTATTTTTGGTGTTTTGTTTTGGTGATCCACGTTCCACGATTGGGAATCCGAAGGTTTCACCTCATGATCCATGCCGCCTGTATAGGGATTCGTGCCATGGGATCTGGGGTGTGATAGATTGGTATCAGAACTCTAGGTTAGATTACCTAGGGTTAAGACAACATAGAGGAAAACGTTAGGATCGACATGATTGAAATTGTGTGTTATATGCATAACATGATTGTGTGATTACCTGTATGATTTCCTATTTATGAGAACAATAGGATGTGAAGTAGTAGATTAGAAGTCGTAATGTTTGCCTTGGGTTTGTAGATGGCTGGAAAGAGGAGAGCAACTATTGGCGAGGGTTCATCATCTAAGGTTAGGGCTGACACTGATCCTCAGTTGGCCGGAGTTTATCAGATTCTGGGTGACATGGCGGCTCTCCAAAGGGATCAGATGAAGAGATAGGCCAGAGCCTATTAGAGAGAAGCTGTGGGGACATTGGTGAAGTGGTTGGAGAAGTTCAAGAAACTTACTCCAACAACTTTTGAGGGTTTGGGTGAGCCACCCCAGGCTTAGGACTGGTTGTTAGATGTGGAGAGAGTATTCAGGACCATGAAATGTCCTGATGACCAGAGAGTGTCTTTAGCTACATTCATACTGAAGGGCGAGGCACTCCACTGGTGGGACGTGGTGGAGAGGAATATGGAGGCGATGATGATTTGGGAGACATTTAGAAGTTAGTTCCTAGATACCTACCTCCCGAGTAGTTATAGGAGGCAGATGGCTTCCGAGTTCATGTGGTTGGAGAAGGGCTCTCTCACGGTTGCGCAGTATAAGGCTCAATTCGCCATGATGTTTAGGTTTGCACCTCAGATGATAACGAATGAAGCCAACACGGCTTCTAAGGTCGAAGAAGACTTGAGATCGTCGATTAGGTGTAGGGTGGTACCCCAACGGTTTAGGACATACACAGATGTCCTAGAATGTGCGAGAATGGAGAGAGATAATGATAGACATCGCAAAGAACAAGACAAGAAGAAGAGTGACTGGGATAGAGGGAAGATTCATAGATCAAGAGATCAAGATGGAGAGA
The DNA here is from genome assembly GCA_031762675.1 of Pachysandra terminalis. Classification (NCBI taxonomy): domain Eukaryota; kingdom Viridiplantae; phylum Streptophyta; class Magnoliopsida; order Buxales; family Buxaceae; genus Pachysandra; species Pachysandra terminalis. Next base: position 11,485 of record JAUPMG010249380.1, read on the forward strand.
AAGACTCTGAGAATAGGCTGAGGATTATGGAGAGGTCAGTTTTGGTTGAAACTACGATTAGTGTTCTGGCACCACCTTAGTCACACCCGCCACCAATTGTTTCAACTGCGGAAAGATGGGACGGATCCGATGTTTTTGTCCTCACCCGTTGAGGCGGAATGGAGAGTGTATAGTAGCAGAAGCACGATCACCTTAGTGAGGTGAGGCCAAAGATTTGACTCATAACACTGGAGAGTACGAGGGTGGTGTGTCTAACGCAATGATTGATGGTACATAATACACATACATAATAGCATTCTGGTTAAATTAGCTTGCATGAACTAATATGATATGATTGTTTTGTGTTGTATGCTCGAATTTGTATTAAATTAAGAATATCATAACCAATCCTAATTGAATGTAGGATTGGGTGTTTTCAAAATCTAGTGTGATTAATTTCGGGGACGAAATTTCCTCAAGGGGGGAAGACTATAAGGACCCAGATCCGGAAATTAAATATAATGATTAAATTGAGATTAATTTACTGAATTAAATAATGAAATAATTAAAAATGAGCTTTATAAGATTCAATTAGAAATTTTCTTGAAGTTATTCGTGTGGTTTTGGTTTTATAAGCTAATTTAATCAAGGGGTGGTATTTAAAACAATAGTTTATGGACTCAGAGTCTAAATGTAATTAGACTAAGTTATTAGGTAGATATCTGTAATTTATTAAAATGTTTTGAAATTAGAAATGTAGAGAAATCGTGGGGGTGTGCGTGGGTTGGCAAGGATGAGAAATGGAAGGGAAGTTTCCATTCCCATTAGCCCAGCTTCCTTAACTTAGGATTCTGATTTGGAGATCCTTGTGAGATTATAAAGAGAGAAAATATTAGAAAGGTTAGACCAGAAACAGAACCTTAGCCGTTCATAGCCTTGAAGAAGAAGAAGAAAAGAGGAGAAGAGGAAAGAGAGAAAGAAAGAGGAAGTGTTTGCAAATCGGATATCTAATGTAATGTAAGTTTCATTTTCTGTATAGTTTTCTTGAGATATCGTAGTTGTTTCCTCGTGTTGAATGCTTCAATGAATGATTCATTAATATGACTTCTGAAAGCATGATTGTATGTCTTGGGTTTGATGATTAATATCTCGTGAGTCCGTCAATCTATTATGTATAGTTCCCATATAATGTTATGGTTAGTTTTAGATTCTTATTGAGAAATATGATTCAATGCATGTTGATATTTTTTGCTATGCTAAAATAATATTTGGCATGATCTGTCTAGTGTAATCATGTTGATATGATGCTTATTGATCATTACATATGCTTTGGTTTGGATTTGGTATCCTAAAGTGAAGTTTCGGAACCCAGAAAAGTACCCAGATCGCAGCCCATCAACAGGCACCGGTACACCGGTGGAGCTGTCGACAGGGATTTAAAAGCACAGTAAGGGTCTCCATTGGAAGGCACTGGCACACCAGTGAGGCTACCAACAAAGACCCAAATTTGCCTCATTTTGACCCATCGGTAAGCACTGGTACATCGTTGAGCCTGCCGATGGTAATCCTGAATGGATTTTGATAGGTTTTGGTTTGGGATTTGTGTCATATGATTTAGGGCACAATCCTTGGAGTAAAAGTTTGATCTGTAATCTTGAGCCTACCTGCAAGGAATCAACTTTGATGTTTCATGGTGCATTGTATCCATCACTTCCCCTATTGACTTGACCAAGATTCGAGGTGGTGATCTATGTGTTTAGTGATTTCAAACATGGATTGTTAATGTTGATTTATTTTGATTTGTGTTATAAGCGTACGATCTATTATGCACTTATATTGTGGAGAGGATACCCGCGATGACATCTGGCGGATTATTCGTGTGTATTGGTGCACGGATAGCTTCTGAAAGGTGTTATCACCCGAAGTCCTACTGTTATGTAGAATACTCGTCCAGTCAACCGGGCATCGATAGATAGAGGTTTGAATTCTATAATGTGGGTAATCATCTTGTAAAGGCCACCCTGGGTTTAAATCCTTAAATGTAAGTGGGTAATTGTCTTGCAAAGGCCTCCCTGGGTTTAAATCCCTAAATGTAAGCGAAGAAATAGCTACATGAATTGAGCCAGGTAGGTTGAAAGTCCAACAAAACCATGATGTACATGTGGGAAGTGAGAATGAATGGTGCTGGGTGAGAGTGTGGAATAACAGGTGAAGGTTACTTGGTAAAGCCGGCTAATCACCAGGAATTGCATTCATTAGCATGCACAGATTGGTAACATTGTTTATGATTAACCATTGATTGTTGTTCTAAATAATCTCATAATAGTGTGGATATAATGCTTGGAATTGTGTTATGATGTAACGATGTATGATTATATTACACTTCTCTTAATTACCATGTTATTAATGTGTTGGATTTTGGACTAACGGTATTCCACAAGCATGGATGACAGAATTGATTCTTACGGGCCATTCCAAGCGCACGTAACATTTTATGTTGCAGGTTGATGTGATATGATGGGTGGACTTGGACTGGATGCTGTTTTCCCTTTATTTCAGAATTTTTATAGATTATTATAATTTGTTTTAATGGATTATGTTGGGTTTGGTTGTTGACATGTGGGATTGTTTTTATTATGGGGGTAGGCTCTTCTGAAGCCAAGGTTTTAATTTAATTTCTTATTTTCTCTTCCGCACTCTGATGGTTTTATTAGAGTAGTGTAGATATGAAAAATGTCAAGGACGAACGGCCCAATGATAAATTAACATCTGTTAAGATGATGGTCGATGTACGAGTAAAATCCGCTTGATGCCCCGGGCATGACCCGAGGGAATTATACAAACGGCGACCCAAACCAGTTCGGAACAAGTAAAGCTAAAACATCAGTATGAGGGGCAAAGGTAGTGCTCTACCCTGACGACTCTTGATGTTGTACAAGTCGCGAGCCGACTGGCATATTTTCAGAGACTATACACACCATACCTAATATCAACGAATACTCCACAGTGCAATGCCGAACCCCCACGACGGGAATGTCGAATACTCCCTGGTGGAATGCCGAACCCCCACGACGAGAATGCCGATTACTCCACGCTGGGATACCGGACCCCCACAGTAGGAATGCTGATAAAATGATATGTCTCAAGTCATACCCAAGGGCGCCCATCTACGATGGGACAACCCCTCCAATTCTAGAGAGTCTCACTTGTGCGGAGACATCTTCCCAAGTCATACTCGAGGGCACCCATTTGTGATGGGATAACTCCTCCGGTTCTTGAGCTTTTTAGAGGTGCCCCTCATGTTCACCAAAGGGATGCGTCCCAGTGGACATTCTGATATGAACTTGCATCTAAAAGGGAGAGACAGCCCTAGTCGGTGCGAGATGTCAAGATGCTTATATGAACTTGCATCTAAAAGGGAGTGACAGCCCTGGTCGGTGCGAGACATCAAGATGCTGATATGAACGTACATCCAAAAGGGAGAGACACCCTTCATCAATGTGAGACATCAAGATGATGCTATGAACTTACATCTAAAAGGGAAAGACAGCCCTGGTCGGAGTGAGACGTCAAGATGATGATATGAACTTACATCTAAACCCCAAACGCTATAAGACCTTGATATTCAATGACGGACGCCGGATCCCTTCAACGGGTAGTTGATATTCCACGGCAGATGTCGAATCCCCTCGACAGGTAGTCGATATTCCATGACGAATGCCGGATCCCCTCGACGGGTAGTCAATATTTCACGGCCGGTGCCGGATCCCCTCGATGGGTAATCAATATCCCACGAAGGACACCGGATCCCCTTGATAGGTAGTCGATACAGAGATACACCTCATATTTATATAGCCTCCGTCTGAAGAGAACCTCGACATCATAGAAGGTAATTCGTACCTCCGTTTGAGGAGAACCTCGACGACGTAGAAACTCGTGATTTCAAAATTGCTAAGGTTTGCAAACCACGAAAGCACTAAGACTAGAAAGTCTCGACAGCTCCAAAACTAAAATGGCTTCCACTACATTTATTCACGGTGTTCGCCATCGCCGACATTTAGGCGTCATGAGCATAAGATGCTAGGGGGGATTTAGATATGAAAGGATCGAAGGGGCATGAGGACCTCCAGTTTCTTGTCATGACATGAATTCCACACAATGTCATGACTCCAATGGAAAATGCGTAAATCACAAGTATGACTTAGGATTGGTCCACCTAAGATACTGGGGTAACTGATTCATGTTACCCCAAGTAAGCGTTTTAACACCGCTAGAAACAGTTTAATGGATCACTAACCGCCGTTATCTTTTTTCTTGACAGCTATAAACAATAGCTCATTCCCTAAGATTCGGGATTGAAGAAATTTTGATCTTTCTACTTTGATCTTTTCGTTCTTCTAAAGACGGGGTACGATCGCTTGTCGATTTAGGCTTCTGTTGATCAGTAAGATTACTATCGTTGACTCTTTCACGAAAACACCCTTTACATTTTGGCGACTCCACTGGAGACTTGGTCTCCTACAAACTAATCAGCACCAGAATAATGCCGAGGCAGAAGAGTGGAATGAGAGCTGTGGAACAAGTTGGAGCTTCTCTGTTCCACACCGGTGATGAGAGACAAGAAGAAGACCCTCCCAACGACTTGCATGAGTTGGAAGGTGAGGAAGAGATAGACAAGCATCCCGACAATCATGACGATCGAATAAAGATGATGAGGGTGCAGATAAGCAAGATGGAAGAAGCGCAAGCAATGATGATGGACTTGCTGCAGACTGTGATTACTCGGGAGAGGCATCCTCTGATTCCACCTACGGAGCCAGTTATGGAAAGGGTTCCTACGAAACCTACTATAGCACCCGTCGGTACTCCTTTGAGTGCGTCGCAACCAGAGTTCGTGAACAACAACAGATTTGTAACTCGAGATGAGATTGTGAACCTCTTGCGACAACAGAAAGAGAAGCCTATCGAGTCAACATCGATACCAGGCCTCCGTATCCTATGGCCATTGTGAAGAAACCTTATCTCGTTGGATACGTGGTTCCACTTTTGATACCATGGTACAATGGGCAAACTGGTAATGCGAAGGAGCACGTCACTAAGTTCACGGGTTCCATGGGAGCTTTTTCTGGTGATGATGAACTCAAATTGTGGGAGTTTTCTCCGTCTCTCACAGATTGTGCTTACATTTGGTATGACAACCTTCCCCATGAATCCATCCTCTACTGGGAAGAGATGAAGGTGGCATTCTTACGGAAGTTTTTCATTACTGAAGAGCGCATGACCCCTATGGACTTAGGGAAGGAGAAGCAAAGTTTTGATGAAGGATTGGAGACGTATGTGAAGAGTTTTCGTGATCTCACTACCGATTTTCAATAAACTTCTACAGAAGATAAACTGGTATGAATGTGTATTGACGAAATGATGAAGGATTACCGTCTCGTATTGGAGAATGTAGGAATCGATACATTCACTTGTTTGTACGAATCGGCGAGGCGTACCAGGAGTACCATGAGTCTCAAAGGAGACGTCCCTTGGAAGAGCAAGTCGAATTCTACCTCGCAGACTATGATGGTAGACAACAAGAGACCTACCAAAGAGGAAGCTAGTGAGACTAGAAGTCGGAAGAGGGTTTTCACTCCTACTCCACCCCTACCTTGTACGATCAAAGAAGCTTTAGTAATTTTGAAGCAGTGGGTGAAGGATGGCATAGTGACTCCGCCACCACCAAGATTTCCAGCATCAGAAGAAGATAAGAAGAGCGATACCTTCTGCCAACATCACTCTTATGAGGGTCACAAGACAAAAGATTGCTACGTCTTGAGGAGGTTGTTCCACAATAAGATCACGATAAGGCAGTTGTCAGCGCCATTGCCCATAGAGATGCTATGGATACCCTAATGGAGTCCGATGAGGGAACACGACTAGAAGTGATGAGTCTGGATGATGAAGATAGAGGATGCTTACAACAACACTTGGGCACCAATTTTAAGGTGGAGAAATTCTATGACGATATGTGATTTAGCGTCCTAGCACGAAGAGAGATGCCCTTGTTTTCGTTACTGCTAAGCTAGGTGAACAGTATTTTTCTGTAAGCACTGGATCTATGAAGTTTGCCAAGAGATAGTAGGAACTATTACTTTCTCTGATGAAGACATAGTGAGGGACTGTCCTGGTCACAACAGGCCGTTATATTTACCTGCTACCATCAAGAACATGGAGATCAAGCGAGCGTCGATCGACCCTGGTTCTTCCATTAACGTCTTGCCTTACAAGACTTTACAAGCTGCGGCTATTCCTTTTAAGAGAATGGTAAGACAACCCAAGGAGGTGATGTCTTTCAATAATGAGACATGTGAGATGATGGGTCCTATCACCATTGATCTGGCGGTAGGTGTTAGTCGTTTGCTGGTCAAGTTCCTTTGTCGTGGATGCAGATGTCTCTTACCATGTATTTTTAGGGAGACCATGGCTTCATCGATATAAGGTCGTTCCATCGACATATCATCAGTGCCTAAAGGCGAGATGGCATGGAGAAAAAATTAAAGTGAGGGATACTATTGAACCCTTTGACCGAAATGAGATTCACTACGCGGAAGCTGTCTTCTTTAACGAGCTCGCGACTGATGGTGAAACTCGAGTAGCCCATGTTCAAGGGAAATATTTACCCAAGTGGGAGGATTTAATAGCTGGAAAGGAGATATACGAGTCTTCGCAGAAGAAGAGGAACAAGAAAGATGAAGAAGAGCAAGAGACAAAGTGTGTAAGAGTACAACAGGATGATGGGAGCTTCTGTTACCACTTATGACGGTGTGAGGAGTCAAGTAGAAAATAACCCACAACGAATCCAAAACTCGATGTCATGGTGGAGGTCCCCTCGTGCTTGACTGTTGAAGCGCTCTGGAGTAATCCTGACGAAGCGCTAGAATCTTTGCAAAACGGATCCGAATCCGTAGCTAAGGAGATGGAAGAAGTCGACCTTGCTGATGGAGGAGAAGCTTCCAAGCATATCCTCATCAGTAAAGGGCTAAGTCAAGAAGAAAGAACCAACCTGTTGACACTCCTACGTGAGTATCGTGACGTCTTTGCATGTGAATACTCGATGATGCTGGGGCTAGATCCTAGCATCGTTGTGCACAAGTTGAATGTTGATCCTGATGCTAAACCAGTCAAGCAAGGTCATAGGGTTTTTTTGGCCAGATATTGAATTGAAGATCATGGAGGAGGTGTTTAAGTTGTTGGCAGTAGGATTTATTAAACCCATACAACATCTAACATGGTTAGCTAACATCGTGCCTATAAAAAAGAAGAATGGCCAGATACGTTGCTCTGTAGATTTCAGAGTTTTAAATAAGGCATGTCCAAAGGATGAATTTCCCTTACCAAACATGGAAGTCCTGATTGATTCAACTGCGGGGAACGAGATGTTCTTGTTTATGGATGGAAATAACGGCTACAACCAGATAAAGATGGCGGCTAAGGATGTAGAAACGACGACGTTTTGAAAGCCCATAGGTAACTTTCACTTTACAGTTATATCTTTCGGTCTTAAAAATGCAGGTGCAACATAATAGAGGGCTGTGACTACTATATTTCACGACATGATGCATAAAGAAGTGGAAGACTACGTCAGAGATTTGGTAGTGAAATCAAAAGAACGAGCTTATCATACAAACGTCCTTCGAAGAGTGCGCGAAAGATGTTGTCGCTACCAACTGATGTTGAATCCGATGAAATGTGCTTTCAATGTCTCATCGGGAAAATTTCTCGGATTCCTATTTCATAGTTGTGGAATTGACATCGACCAGCCCAAAGTGGAAGCAAAACAACAGATAGTTCCCCCGAAGAGTCAGAAGTAACTGAAGAGTTTCTTGGGGAGAGTATCCTACTGCAGAAGATTAATCCCAGGACTGGCAAGCAAGATACATCCGATGATGCCACTATTAAAGAAGAACGAATTTTATATGGACTCAAGAATGCGATGAGGCTTTCCATATGTTGAAGCAGGACAAAGATACTTCTTTCACTATGTCAGCGCCGATGGGAAGGCAAACCCATGAGATTATATCTTGCAGCGTCGGAACATGCGGTCGGTGGATTACTTGCTCAAGAAGATGACAAAAGGAGCAGAGAGACCGGTATACTACACTAGTCGCACTCTGAGGGGTCCTAAATTGAGATATACTAAGGCTGAGAAGCATTGCTTAGCGTTGGTACATGCGACGCAAAATTTCTGTCATTATTTGCTGGCCCATGAAGTCGAGCTGATGAATAAATCGAATCCCATTAGATTCTTGTTGTCCTCCCTAGTACTCCCAGGAATGATCGCTAAATGATTGCTATTACTCTAGGAGTATGATCTGACTTGCACTACTCCCACCAAGATAAGAAGTCAAGGTGTTTTCGACTTGATGGCTGCTTTCGCTGGAGAATCTCTTGTGTTGGAGAGTGCTCCTGAAGATGTGTTTGAAGTGGCTTTTGTCACTGATCAAGAGTCTTGGACTCTCCAATTCGATGGGTCCATAGAGAGAGGAGAGGGTGGTGTAGGAGTTGTGATATTATCACCTGACGGTGAAGTGTCACGCCCCTGATCTCGGTGACTCAGATCCCTAGGTGGGATGGCATAGATCACGAGGCATAACCTTAGGGATCCATTTCTGGACCGCGGAATGCCATATCATAACCAAAAGAATAAAGAGATAGACGATGAAATGAAATGTAATCATTATTAATCATCAACACATAGTAGCGGAACTCTAATAACAAAGCAAGTAACCAAATAAATTAAAAATGGCTTCAAGGGAGCCTTACATCAATAACCCAAACAACATGGCTCCAATTAAATTATTACAACATGAATGTGAAAGTAAACTATAGCATCAGGTCCTCTCAATGTCGACCTGCAATGTAAAATGTTACATTGGCATGGAATGCCTCATAAGTAACATAACCGCCTTACCTCGGTCATAACACTCAATCTAGAGCACTTCGAGATAATCGCATAATGTCAATGTAAATACAATAAGATATGCAAGATTCAATTATGAAATGTTTATGATATGAATGTCATTCACATGATCTAAATGTAATGCTCACACAAGTAATACAAATGGTGATGTGTAATGCCTATGTCATCCTTGTTAGGTAAGTGCCCCTCATAACTTCAAGTAATCGATAATTCGGGAAATAGTCACTGGAAAAGCCGGATGTCCCATTTTCATTCCTAGCGCTAACCCATGGTACGAAGTCCACCATATCGCTTTATTTTAGAGTGTACAATACTCATGGTCCAGCGTAGACAGTATAGGGTCTCACAAGATCCTTATTCTTATTTCGTGGTCCTTTCAACCACAGGTATGGTCAACCTACCAGGAACACACAGGAACCTCTACTTCTCCACCAACCGGGTACACTTAATAACCCAATTAACATAGTATGATTGAAGTTATTATTTATGAAGACCTTAGTGATATAATCCAAAGAACAACTATCCACGTGCCCATACACATCGATAATTCCTTAGAACCCATCACAGACGTCCTACCCTCGATAAAACAAATCAGATCTAACCACCTGTATTCATATCCCAAGGCATTGGAGTCATAACCCCAATCCAATAAGTCTAGGTTATAGGCTAGTTGGTAAGAGTTGTGATCACATCACATGGCTCACTATTAGCATTCTATAGATCTCAATAGGTAACCATATTCAAGTGACTCCACAACCTCCTACCAAATTCTCGGTGATATTGCAGCGATCGAGAGGAATCAGATGCAAAGGACGGAGGAGAGGCAGATTATTGCAGCTCCTATTACGTGGTTGGAACGGTTTAAGAAACTGTCATCACCCACATATGGAGGTTTAGGGGAGCCTAGTGAGGCTGAGGACTGGCTCATGGATGTAGAGCGGATCTTCCGTACCGTGGGGTGCCCAGACGATCAGCGTCTATCTTTTGCCACCTTCATGCTGAAGGGGGTGTCCTTGCATTGGTGGGTGATGGTGGAGCGGACCGTCACGGAGACCATGTCCTAGGAGTTTTTTCGCGAGCAGTTCTTAGACTATTTCTTGCCATCTAGTTTTCGCTAATAGATGGCTCTAGATTTCATGAGGCTCAATCAGGGTTCTCATACCATGGCTCTGTACGAGGCACGTTTTGCCATGATGTCGAGGTATGCTCCACACAAGGTGGCGAACGAAGTGGGTAAAGCCGCTAAGTTCCAAGAGGGCTTGAGGGCTGTGATACGATCCAGAGTGGTAGCTCAGAGGCTTAAGACATTTGCTAGTGTCTTGGAGTGTGCACTTTATGTTGAGAGGGACCTAGACCGAGCCGCAGAGCAGAGGAATGACTGGCCGAGACAGAACAGAGACAGTCGTCACCAGCCGTACCAGCAGGGTCAGGGCTTAGACCGCCATCGGAGGAACGACAGGAATGCTAGGACTCAATTTGAAGAGACAGCTGCCCCAGCTACTCGGGATACACTGACGTAGCCTCTTCAGTCTCAGCAGCAGCAGTATGCCCAGCATGACCGATGAGTATGTTATAACTGCAGGAAGGCAGGCCATATCCAGCAATTCTGCAGATTAGCGCTGAGGACTGATGGCGGCAGGTAGGCACCACCTCAGCAGGCACAGGCTGGTAGAGCCAATGTTTTGGCTAGTACTTCATTAGCTCCTAGAGACGACCATGCGTCTAACGCGGTTGTTGAAGGTGCACTACCCCTATTTCATGCCCCTCCACATGTGCTCTTTGATTCGGGTGTTTCGCACACATTTATTTCCAATTCATACATGTTGTGTTTGAGCCTAGAACCTACAGTATTAGAGACTCCTTTGCATGTGGTTAACCCAGTAGGATGTATAGCTCCTCTACACCGGGTA
>JAUPMG010249400.1:0-22335 GCA_031762675.1 Pachysandra terminalis
TAAGAGGTCGTCAGATTCTTGATAGTATCCTAATGGCCAATGAATGTGTGGATGAAAGGAGGAAATCAGGGGAACCGAATGTGGTTTGTAAATTGGATTTGGAGAAGGCATATGATATGGTAGAATGAGAGTTCTTGGATTCTGTTTTGGAATGTGAAGGATTTGGAGAAAAATGGTGTCAATGGACGTGATGTTGTGTTAAGAATATGTAATTCTCTTTTATTATCAATGTATGTGTCAACGGCCCTTTTTCATCCTCTAGGGGTGTTCGTCAGGGTTGCCCTTTATCGCCTTTCTTATTTACCCTAGTCAGCAATGCCTTTAGTTGCATTCTTAAGACCGCGAAAGCCAGGGGTATCATCAAAGGTTTTCAGGTTGGATCGGATAGGATCCCTGTCTCTCATCTTCAGTTTGCTGATGATACTATATTGTTTCGTGAGGCTTCTGAGGAGCAGATTTTTCATGTGAAATGTATCATCAGATTTTTTGAGATGATTTCGGGGATGAAGGTTAATTTTGATAAAAGTACGGTATCAGGGTTAGGAGTTCGGGAGGAGCAGTTGATAGTCATTGATGATATGTTGGGATGTTGTATTGAGGAGTTACCTATCACCTATTTAGGGATGCCTTTGGGTGAAAACCACAAATCGACTCGATTTTGGAATCTGGTGATTGAAAAGGTGGAGTTGAGACTCACTACTTGGAAAAGGAATTATCTATCCCTTGGTGGTAGGATTACCTTGATTTAGTCCGATTTACTACCTTTCTATGTTCAAATGTTCTGGTAGAGTGGTCAAGATTATCGAAAAGTGTCAAGAGATTTTTTGTGGGAAAGGGGTGGATTTGGTAAAAAGGATCATCTGCTTAGATGGGACGTTGTCTGTGTTGAGAAAAAGGATGGTGGTATCAATTTGGGGAACATTGCTGCTAAGAATAGGGCTTTACTTGGAAAATGGCTCTGGCGTTTTTACACGGAAAAAGACTATTTATGGCGCAAATTTATTCATAGCAGGTATGACCCACATGAGAATGGTTGGGATATTAATCCACATTGGAGGTGTCCGGGTCCAGCCTTTGGAAAGCGGTGTTCGAGCTTGCCCCATTGTTCTTTTTTCATTCTCATTTTTTGGTTGGTCATGGAACACAAGTTAGGTTTTGGTTGGATCATTGGTGGCTCAATAATTTTTTGTCTAGCATTTTTCCTCTTTTGTTCAGATTAGTCTGCAACAGGGATGCTTTGGTGGCTAATATTCTTTCCTTGGCCCCTTCTGGGCTTACATGGAACCTTTAATTTAGACGAGATCTTAGGCCAGCTGATGTAGTTGAGTTGTCTTCTCTTTTTGTGGCCCTACAAGATGATTGTCTTGATCCTTCCCGTGTTGATCGTAAAATTTGGGTCTCTGATAGTAAGGGTGTTTATTCGCCTCGTTCCTTTCCTTTTCTAAGGGCGATCCCCTCAACTCCCATACTTGCGGCTCCTTTTTTGTATCTCTAGAAATCAGATGTTCCTTCTAGAGTTAGGGCCTTTGTTTGGTTGGTCTTACATAAAAGGATTAATACTCAAGATGTGCTTCAGAGGAGGCGAAAATACCTTGCTATTTTCCATCAGATTTGTTTCATGTGCAGGCAGATGGAGGAATCAGCTGATCATCTTTTTATTCACTGTCAGGTTGCCAGGGAGATTTGGTCTAATTTTTGTGGCATGGTGAATGCATTCTTTGTGATGCTTAATCACTTTTGGCACAATGGAGATTTCCTTGGATGGGAAATGTGGTATGATTCTTTACATGGCTTTATATTTTGCGATTTTTTGGGCCATTTGGAGGGAAAGAAACAGTAGAATTTTCGAGGATAGATGAAATAACACTCAGTCCATTATCAAGAGCATATACTTCAGCTACTTCTTGGGTGATATCCAAGGAGGAGTTTAGAGGACTATCAGCTTCGTTTGTGATCAGAGATTAGGGTTGGTGGTACTTTTTCGTTCTTCTTCTACTCAGGTGAGGGCGAGGTGGCATCCACCTGATATGGGACTGATCAAACTAACGTTTGATGGCTCTTCATTGGGAAGCCCAAGACTGCCTGGGATTGGAGGAGTTTTGAGAGATCATATAGGCACTGTGTTACATGGGTTTTTTGGGCCGATCGGGGAAGGCAATGCTATGCAGGTAGAACTTCTGGCTTTGACTATGGGTTTAAGGGAGTTAGGAGTAAGAGATTTCATAATTTGGTGGTGGAGGGGGACTCGACGGTTGTTATTTCTTGGATGAGGGAGAGTTATTTCTTGGATGAGGGAGAGGAACTGCAGTTCGTGGAGACTATTCCATTCATTCTTGCTGGCATTGTCTCTTGGAGAGGGCTTAAACATTGATTTCGTCCATGTTCTTAGAAGTGCCAATAGGCTGGCGGATCGGTTGGCTAGAGAAGGAACTATCTCTGAGTCATTTTTTAGTGGGATGGTACCGAGTTATCTTATGGTTGAGGAGCGGTAGTTGTTTCCTCGTTTGGGGATCTAATTTTCTGATTTTTTCTGTTTTTGCTGTTCTTTTTTGAGATTGTATGTCCACTTCTCTGTGGCCTAACAACTATGTACATTCTCCTCTCTATTTATATGACTTTCATTATTCATCAAAAAAAAAAAAAATATCTTGTACCCAACTATGCTATAATGCAGTTCTTGACCTACATGTTTTTCTTTTCTCTTTTATTTTTTTATTTTTATTTTTTAATTTCCTGTAGACGTTTTAGTTACATTTGTCAAATTTTCCAGGATTTTCAAGAATCATGTTCCCCAAATGCTAGGAGGCAATCATACTAAACATCATTTCCTGAATAAAATCACTCGCAGTTTGGTAAGATCACAAAGATTGATATTTGTCTCAGTTTTGGTCTACTTGGTTGCATATAATGGTGCTTCTTTATTTTGTCTTTTTGAATTGTATTTAACTTCAGTTAATAGCATTGACTTTTTTTGTTGGCCTTGTTTTATTTATTTCGTGCTACTTTTATAATTTGTGCCATGTGGTATACATTCCTGTTTTGCTTTGTATCTACTGTTAAATTTTGTGTATCATGTTTTCTAAATTTACTGAAAAAGGAAATAACGCTGAACTTCTTCCACCAATCACAATTTAGATCTCTAATGTATTTTACTGCCTGGAAATGTTATTTATACAACTTACTGGCTCTTGACAAAAGAATTTAAGTAGATTTCACTTTTGGATTATATTTTCAAGTTTGTATGGATTAGTTATTTATTAATGTCTTGGTGGTTAGCTGGTTTAGTAAGACCTCCATAATCCATATATAAACAAGAAATAACATTAACTCCTTATTTGGATCAGCAGCAGGAATCTTGTTCCTTCATTCCTACCTGTCAAAAACCATCTCTTGTAAGCTTATTTGCTATGCTTCCCCTATATAATGTAAAAAAAAAAAAAAAAAAAAAAGGGAAAAAGAAAACAAATGTTAAGTTTTGCAATGTGACTGTTCTAATACGTGGCTACTGGTTTTCCACAATGATTGTAGAAGGTTCACTGCAGAACTTGTTAGAAAACATGGCTGTTCACCACTCTAATCATATTCATAGCTAAGACATTTCTACTTTTAAATTCTTACCAAAAGTAAATTTGCTTCCAAGAGGATAGAGTGAAGAATCATCCTTATTTTCCTTGTTTGGCAAGCCCCTCTTCATAAACCATGGTATTTTATTTTTGGTATTGCAGATCAGCCCAGCTGATGAAGAACCTGAGTTTGTAGGCCTTTCAAAGTTTTTACAAGATTGTCCATGAAATAAATCAAGTTTTTGTGCAAAGATTTGTGAAATAGGCATCAGCATTCACTCGTTGATTTGATTATATTGTGCTTAAATGAGCCATCTAGGTTAAGATCCATTTGTTTGTCTAAAAGGGGGTATAATTATGTAACCCTAGACAGAGTAAGTGCTGAATATGATTGAAAATTGAAAAGAAGGAAAATAGGCTGGAGAGAAGAATAAATGATAAGAGAAAAGAGGAGGCATGGTACCTTATTTTTCACATAATTTGGCACAACCGGAATTCCGGATTTGCAAAATATCGGATTATGACTATCATGTACAAACCATACAGATTTATAGCTAAGTAAACTTCATGTAACCTGTATATGGTTCCATCAGAGCAACTATACAAGGGAAAACAAAAGACTAGATTACAAAATACAATTGGTACTACGCTATATATATATAAATCAGAACAATCAAAATTTTACACAACAAAAAACAGAGGTCTCTCTCTCTCTCTCTCTCTCTCTCTCTCTCTCTTTCTCTCTCTACACAAGTCTCAAATCACAGAAGACAAATATGGTTGTCTTTTTCATGTACTTTGGCCTTTAACTCTTTCTCCCATAACTTCTCTGACTCTGAAAGTTTACATAAAACACTTAATGAGGATTTAGTTCCAATAAGTAAGAACCATGATTCAAAATAGTTTATCAAAAGCGGTTGGTAAAACCCACATTTCTATATTTCCAAATTCAAAAGACGAAATTAGAATAATGCATTTCATTTTCAATCACATTTCATGGATTCACATCTAGTATAGTGCCTCCTAACTTCCACTCTAACAGATATCACATAAAGCCTTCATAGCATATCACTGACTTGCAATATACTGTAGGATTAAAATTCAGAAGATAAGTAATAATTCATGCAAGTTTAATAAAGAAAGTACCTGCAAAAATATCCAGGACATACATATAGCAGTCCAGTTTATTCTATAGCTAACTTTGGCAGGGATGCGTTGATGCCTCCCTCTTATGATAGTCAGTATACAAGCCTGACCTACAGGCACAAGGCTCACGATAAATTATCTTTATCACAATGAGGGCCACATGAACATATATAGTAGCTCACAAGGAGCCATATAACATAAAAGTGAGCTCATGGATCGGAAGAGTCGGGTAGCCACTTGTACAAGGGTCAAGGGTCCATATCAGAGTGCATATGCCCACCGGCCATATTACAACATCCATTTCACATTTACTCATATACCTATCATATCTTAGTTCCAATTCATATAATGTATGCACATGTCAATATATCATGCAAAACTTTCAAACATATCTCAAATCATAACCAGTTTAGAAAACTTATCATAGTTCCAGTATCTTTCAAATCGTGCTCAAAAGACCTTTATACTTTGTAACTCAAATCAGACTATAATTAAATAATTAAAATACTGGAATTCAAATCATATGAGAATTCAACTGATTTTCGGAAAATCCAGAAACCTGTGCAGTCTTCGGCTAGCCGTGGACCTTCTTCGGTTAGCCGAGAACCTCTTCGATTGCTTTTCCAGAAACTATAAAAAAAACACTCAAAACCTTCGGTGAACCTTCGGTGAACCTTCGGTGATCCCTTTGGCTAGCCGAAGGACCTGCTAAAGCTACTCAGGTTTACAAAACAGTGCTCTTTGAACTCCAACCCTAAATATTGCTAAGTTCTACAGATATATAAAACTTAACCATGCCAAATGACCCATTTACATTCTAAGGAAATCAAAATGAAGCAATTCAATTCTTAAAACAAACCCAGCTACCTTTGCTTATAAACTTAAGGATTTAGCATTTAAAGCAACATATCTTGGTAACTACTCTCAAGACTTGAAATCATTAGAAATTGTAAAACAATACAAGAACATGGTAGGAAAACAACGTCAATTACTTACATGGACCTAAACCTAGCTCATCCTCACAATTTCCGGCACTTTCAATGCTCAAAGTTCATCCAATTTAGTTAAACTCTCTCCAAATACTCAATTCCTAGAATTTCACGTATAAATACTCGCTCTAATATAATTTCTAACATATACATTTCAGTGTAATTAGTCTGTTAATTAATTAAAAATGTCTATACTAGTTTTCTATTAATGTTTTATTAGTAGCCTTGACATGTCACCATTAATTACACATGTCATCATTAATAAAGCTTGATACATGTCTCCATTGGTTACACATGTCAGTGATGTCACCCTTAGTCACACACCAGTAGTTAATTAAGCATTTAAGCTTGACACATGTCTCTTAAGGGACATATTTCACTTAGTTGTCTTATCTTATTAGGCTAATCTTTCACCTTTAAATAACTAGCTATTGCATTTATGCCATTGCTAATTATGACCATTATACCATAATGATGCCGTGTATCTATTTGTAAGGTTTTCATGCGTAACAGCCAATTAAAATTAATACATATAATTAACATAATTAATACATTTTTATTTAATAATTAAAGCATAATTAAGGCAAAACACAAGATTAAGGTTACTACATAATTGGATTTAATATTCAATTTTGCCTTTGATTGCATAAAAAGTCATTTACAACATTTCCCCTCAAGCTGGAGCATGCATATCAATCATGTATTCCCTGCTTGCTTAAAAGCTCACTGTTGGAAGGTATTTCTCCTTAGTAGCAACTCTTCCACAGATAAAAGTGTTGATCTGTGGAATCACAGTCCTTCTAGTATAATTCTTGAGTCAGATTTAAGCCATCAAGGAAAGCATACATGTCAGCAGTGAGGATTATTGTTTGGTGGGTGATGAAAAGCACAAGCTGCAAGAAATTCGGCTTTGTAATTGCAAATAATAGCTCCACCACCATATACACCTGCATTACCCTTAGACAAGGTTCGCGACGTCGGTGTCGCCAGGTGACTCTGGGGAAATTTCGGTGACATGGGGGAACAAAGGGGAAACTGTGGGGAAACCGAGGGGAAATGTGGGGAAACCATGGTGTTTTGATGGTTTTTTTGCCCCAAACTTTAAACATGTCTAATTAAGGACTAAATGCATCTAAATACATCAAAAAATGCAAAAAGAAAATTGCCTACACATTAAAAGTCATTACTTGAGGGTGGTTAGCTTACACGCTGTCGGGTCTGTAAGCTGTAAAAAATATGCTAGTTGTAATTAATTCAAACTAAAAGTAAATGGTAAGTCAAACTAAAAGATACCTAAAACTAGAAATCAAGTGCCATATCCAAGAGGGAAAAAAGGGAAATATAGGGGAAATGATGGAGAAATCTAGGGAAATGTGGTTTTTTTTTATGGTTTCCCCCCCCCCCTCAAGTTTTCAACAACCCTTATTAGTGTCTAAATACATCATAATATTATTAACACACAATATTTATTTAATTTTTTTCAATTTTTTAAATTTTTCCCAAAAAAATTGAAAATTTTTTGAAATTTTTTCCCCCATGTCGCCGACATATTGCCCCATGTCGCTCATGTCGCTCGACATTGGGGAAAAATGAAATCTTGAGATTTACCCTCAGATTTCATGTCGCTGATGGAGGAAATGGGGAAATGTCAGCAACATTTCGCCAAATGTCGCCGACATTGCGAACTATGCCCTTAGATGATCCATCGGCATTCAGCTTCAATGTAGGAAATTTTGGAGAATTCCATCAAACAATACAGAACGTGTTTGGAGGAGGGATAATCATTTTGATTTGCAAGGCTTGTAATGAAATCATGTTAGATAAGGACGTTTTACAAGTTTTTTGTTAACTTCGAAATGCGCTGCAGTTATTCAATAGTTCAGGTTATAATAAAGAGTGCAGATGATTGCTTATTCTCAAAAAATCTTTGGCACCTTTCTCTCCAAATCTCCCAATTAATCAACACTGGCAAGCATCTGATCATTATACTGGTTTCAGAGGAAGCATTATGAGTTATGTACGAACAGATAAACCTCATCAAAGAGATTCATTTTGAATAATCCCAAATTCAAAGATTGAACTTAATTTAGTCCAACTCACTGGTAATATGCAAGTGAGAACTTTTGTAGATGGTTTTTACCGTCTATGTCTTTGTCTCTCTAGCAAGAATGGCATCATGCGAAGGGACGAGAGATATTCACAAATAAATGAATTTCCAAGCAGCAGATTTGATGGGATTTGGAGATCTCGGCACGATATGCATGCAGGAAGATTTGATGGAAAAAGATCCATCATTTGGTTTCCAACTGCAATTTCAAATACAGTGTTGTGGGCTTGCAGGTTGGAGACATCTCCCAAAGTAGGGCGGAGGGGAACTATTGGTGAGGGGGACTCAAGTACGGTGGAGGTTCGTGTAGTATCCCTCCGTGGTGTTTTGTTAACTGTATTTGCCTGGCTAGGTTTTATTCTTGTGGTATGAGGATTTCTTTTCATCATATTCTCCGTTCCGCAAATGGCGTTGCTGATTGCTTGGCGAGGGGGGGGGGGGGGGGGTGGTGGATATGGATTTGTTCGTGGCTGGTATGGATTTTGATGATTGTCTGTTCATATCTGATTTGTGTTGGGGGACTGTTCTGGTTTCTCTTTTTTTTTTCCTTTTGATTCTGGTATTGTTTGAGAGCTCTTTGTAGAGCTTTTTTTGTTTAGTTTTCTTGTATATGCTTTTGTTTTCTGTTTCGATCAATTCTGTTTATTGTATTCCTATTTTGATAATTTATAAAATGTGGTTAATTATCCCAAAAAAAAAAAAGAATTGTTGTGAATAAATTGCTTAAAGCTTAAACTGAAAGGAATGAATTTTCTTAAAGGTTGAAGCTTATCGAGCTTCATCATTGAGATTGTGTCTGGGGCATGCTTGTTGCCTTTTGACCTCTCCTTTGAGAATTGAGATTTGCTTGGAGGCATATCTGATTGTGGCAAACAGCAAAAAGAATTTTATCTTTAACTAGTTATGTGCTAGTTGAAATGCATTGTTTTGGGGTTTTCATTCTCTCTCTCTCTCTCTCTCTTTTCTTCCTAAGAAACCACTATTTTGTTAATGTATTTGAATTTATTCTCTCTCTCTCTCTCTCTCTCTCTCTCTCTCTCTCTCTCTCTCTCTCTCTCTAAACAAACAACTATTTAATTAGTGTCTTTAAATCTGTAAAAGGGATGAAATTTCCGTGAAAAATACAATAGAACCCTGGCCTGTCTAAAGGGTGTTAAAATTAAGGGAATCTCTCTGACAAAGATCATTCTTTACTCCCTTAAAAGACAGAAATAGAAGAAGCCTAGTAACTAACAACACTCCTATAATCATTGCACCAAGCCATCAAAGATTTCTCTTCACCGTCAAAGTTGTCCCGTTTCAGTCGTTCCGCAAACTCCAAGAAATAGCAAATGGGAGCATACTTCACAACATATTACCCTCCTCCCATAAGGGTCTTGGAGCCACCCACTAAATATTTTATTCACTGATTTGGGACTTACGCACGCCGTTTTGACGATGACACATATATTGTGAATATGGATGCCTCTATAGTTTAAATGGCTATTTGGAAAATTGTGTATATGGATGGCTCTATAGTTAGATGGCTATCTGTCAATACTTTGTCTAAAAGTGCTGCCCCGAAAAAAAAAACGCAGCCGTTGGAGGAATCAGATTGATCCTAGCATGAATCAGCTGATTGTCATCTTCTCTAGGTTTTACATCATAGAAAAGTGTAACTAAAATGTCATTCTTCTTGACGAGGATCTTAGGATTCTCATCATTCTCCATCAACATAAAATAATGTTTCCTTCAAGTCTACGAATCAATCTGGAGAACTTCTCACTCTTCCAGTATCTGAGAGATCTTCTAAAAAAGTAGGAGCAACTCACAAATCCATGTTTAACCTGAAAATAGCTAGTGACTAGGATATTCTTGACCGTGACAGCACCCTGAAGCCTATTGACAGAGGAGATAAAGAGAACCTGCTTCAGACCAATCACCCTCTCAGAACCTCATACTGTCCTCTCTCTCCAGCCTAAATCTCATATGAGGAAGTCCGCAAAGTACTATAATACTATTCCAAACTCCATCCCCATGAGTTGAAATAACTTTCTTAGCCTTGACTCCTATCTTAATAAATAAATATTGCATTTGATGCCTCTTCTCCAAAGAGCAGAATTATCTTGATGCATCTCCAAAGATTCTTATACAGGAGAGCTTTATTCATCTCCTTCACCTTCTTGAGTCCAAGTCCACCAACGTGCTTAGGATTGCATGCCAAATCCCATTTCACTAACTGAATTATTCTTGGTATCCATCCCTTCCAGATAAAATCTCTCTTAAGTTCTTCATTGCTCATTGAGATTTGAGAGTAATATGGGCAGGATCACTATTATTAATGCAACTCTCCCACCTGCCATTTATATACATATACACACACATATATATGTATATATATATATATGTATGTATGTGTATATATATACATACATACATACATATATATGTATATGTATATATATATGTATATGTATATGTATAAAGAAAGTCACATGAATACAGATAGTAAGCCTAATACAGACAACAAGACGATAAATCAGAATCTGAAACAAAGCTGATACAGAATACAAAAAAATCAGTATCTAAGTCCAATGAACTCAGTACTCAGCTCCAAGCATCACAACTGTAGGAATCCCAGTAAATGGAGTCTCTCTATCCACCCCTCCGTTGGCCAATCTATCAGCATCCGAATTAGCTGATCTCAGCACATGGTTAAATGAGATATTCAGCCCATGTCCTAGATAGCGAGCCAACAGAATCAAATGAGTGAATCTCCGTGGCCAGTCTGTTCCAGGTCCCATCTAAGACATCATAGTTGCAGAATCCCCCTTTACCTCCAAAGATTCATATCTTATATCCCATATTCCTAGCTTCTTTCAATCCCATGGCTGAAAATTGAATCTCTACTCGTGTAGAATCATCTTTTCTTGTTGGAGCAGAGTTAGTGTGACAAATAGTCCCAAGGTGGACTCTCAAAAGTACCCCGACACCAGAGGGACCTGGATTACCAAGTGAAGAGCCAAAAAATTTAGCTTAATATATTCCTATTCCCGAATTAGGAGGATGCCAAGCTGCAGTATGCGAAACCATCACAAGTGAAGAAAATGCCATAGAGACCTAGTCCCCGATGATATCAGATATAAGAATCTTTTTGAACTCCGGTAGAACTACTAACCATGAAACATCCATAAAAATGATGGCATCAATGATGGCCAGAAAATTCCTCATCCTGTCCTGAAAAGTCCTCATATTCCTTTCATCCTATAATATCCAGAAAACCACACATAGAAGTGATTGAAACATAACTCGACACCCCTCTTACCAAGACCTTGGAGCCTCCACTGAGCAGACAAATCCTCCATTGACAAAGACATCACCTAATGCACCATAACCTGATGCACAAAAAATAGCTAGATACTCTTGGTCAACGCACACCGTAAACAAATGATCAATTGTCTCCTCAGCCTCTCGGCACTGAAAAAACAAATGAGGGGGAATAATCCCATTCTTCCTTTTCTAATGCAGAATATCAGAGGTGTTGATCTTATGCTGGACGAGGGTCCAAACAAAAGCTTTAATACGAGGTGGTTCATGGACTTCCAAAGCCTATGAGTAGAAAAAGAAAGCTGGGGTCCCTGAAAGGACTGACGTAATAATGGAAAAGAGTGACCGAGTCGTGATAATTAGGATCAATGAACACATCTTTAAGGAACTTAAACATAACCACAAGCTCACTCACTCAGTAGGGCAGGGATCTCTTCTGAAGTCAAGGTTCCAAATCAATTCCAAAAGTGAACATCAGAAACAAATAAGTCCCTATCCGGACTAGTCTAACGAAATGGAAAATTTAGAAGAAATGGCAGAAACCCGGAGCTAAACATCATGTCAAAATAATATTCGAGTCTCGTTCCCTACCCTGAGTTGAGAATACTGATCGAACGAAGGACTAAGAGAATGAATTGGTTTCCAAGGGATTACAATATGCTCTAGCACAAGGATTAATGTCCAAACCATTTAAATGATACTGTATTAGCTATGTATGACCTTGAACCATAGAGAATTCTTATCAGTACTGAAATGTCAGCCATTTTCCCAGCAAAGTCGTGTTGCGAGCTGCAATATTTTCCATATTGAGACCCCCATCTTTTTGATCTTGCACACGTCATCCCATTTCACTGAGTGATTCTTTTTGTAACCAACCCTTCCCAAAGAAAGTCTTTCTGTAACTTTTCAATAGCGTTACCTATCCGAATAGGAATCCTAAAGCTAAACAACGACACGTTGTAAGTAGGAAGATTAGGTAGATTGTATCAAAGTAAGCCTACCACCAAGAGAGAGTTAAGTCCTTTTCATGTAGCCAGTCTTTTCTTCACTGTCTAAACAATGGGTCCCCAAAAGCTAAAATTCCATGGATATCACCCAAGGGGAGGCCCAAGTACCGCAATGTCCAATTCGCAATGCCACACCCCAAGACCTCCACAATGGCGCAATCACCTGCTATCTACCCATTGCTACATTAATACCTGACAACGTTCTCCTTCTCCACGGTTACCTTTAGCCCTCAAAACATCTAATGATTGCCTTAATCCAACATGCCTGAATCTTATCCTAAAAAAAAAAGAGTTATCTTCAGGGAATTGTAAGTGTGTTATGGAGATCATCTCACTTCCTATCTGAGAACCTGATATCAGCACCATCTTCTCAATTTTAGAAATAAAATAGCTAAATATATCACCCACCAAAGTGAAAAGGAAGGGGGACAGTGGGTTCACCTCTAGATCCCTAGAAGATGCAATATGACCATGAACACTCCGACTAATAATGAAGGAGAAAGAAACATTCCTAACACAAACTACCTACCCACTTTCTCCATCTTGACCCAAAATCTTTCCATTCACGCACTAAATCAAGAAATTGCCATTCCACCCTATCGTGCGCCTTCTCGAAATCCAATTTCCATATTGATCCCATCTTGTTCATCCTTACTCTCTCCTCTATCACTTCATTGGCAATAAAGAATCATCGAGAATTTTCCTCCTTGAAATGAATGCTCTCTGATAAATGCACACTAAATCCGACATCACCTTTTTGAATTTTGAGTCTTACGACAATCACTTTAGGAATGATTTTATACAATCCGGTAATTAGGCTAATGTGACGGAAATCTTTGATCTCTTTGGCCCCTTCATGAGAACCAAGAACGTTGCGTTCGTGATTTTTTTTATAATCCCATCATCAAAAAATCCATGAAGACCTTAAGAAAACCCCTCTCCACCGAATCCCAAGACTCCTGAAGAAAGCCATGGTGAAACCAACAGGCCCAGAGACTTTATCCCTATCAATTAACAAAATTTATCTTTGATCTCCTCCTTTAAAAGGCCTTTCCACCCACTCTCTCATGGACTGGCTTCCACCACAATATTAAAGTTTTACGCATTTTAGATGGTGGTAAAGTGATTTTAATTAGGGAAATATCAAGGTGTATATATCGAGAGAAATATCGATATCGCTAAGAAAGCTAGATAAATGAGGGAAAACATTGGGAAAAGGTGGAATTTTCAAATAGAACTTTTTGGGATGCTAAATTTAAGCATTTTTACTCCCAAATAATTCGAAACATTACAAAAAAAAATAATATTAGATAAGTAAAGCATGCGTAGAAAGGCACATGCTGTTGTGCATATGTTATTCTTTAAAACTTTATATAATACACTTAATTTTTTTTTATATATTTATTAAAAACAAATGCTTTATATATTGCAAGTCACAAATACATGGAAAAAGAATCTAAACATATGACTTATAGCTACGGTCTAGATTGGAAATGTTGCTACATTGAGGTTCTAACTTCCACTGTGCATAAATCACAACTATACCTATTAAGTAACCCTCGGTGAGACGCTGTTTTAATTATTCCATATCCCTCATTATAAATCGAACCAAAATTGTATATTGTCCTTTTATTCCTCATAACAAGATGCTTCCCTCCTTCCATCTCGGGATGCCTCTCAACTCCTGTCTTATATTCAGTATAATGAAAAAAGTATGGTAAACAACAAGCAACAATCAAATGATTATATAACAAAACAATAGTTTTTGAGAATTGTTTCAAACTTTTATTAATTTTTCTTAAAATATTTATTAATAAAATATTTTCAACTCCAAATAAATAATATATATTTTTTTTGCTAATTTTCCATTGAAACTTTGTAATTTGCATTTTCATATTTAATATATTTTTAAAAATTTATTTTGATAAAGAGTATACCAATCTTATTTTAGTACAACGTAGACAAAATAGAGCATCATTTTATGGCCAAAGTAAAAAAATTTAATCAATTATAAATCCCAAACCTTCTTTTTTTTTTAGTATGTATACAAGTATGATATATTATAATATTATTACCCAAAAACTAATTTTCTCAACCAACACATATTTTGGTTTTTCATCCAATAAATTTAATTAAATCTTGCTTAGAGATACATTTTTAGGTTTAAAACCCAAAAATTTGGTTTCCTCAGTGTTTTGGATTTTCTAGTTCTGAAAAAAATTTCTAGTTGTAAAAACAACCAAATCTGTGATAAAATACATGTAAATCCATCTCAATTTGACATGTATTTCATCTGCGTTTCATGCTGAACACATAAGAAAACTAGGATCAACCCTACAATTACCTATACATGTTCTTAAACCTTTCCAAACCATGAATGTTGAAATGATTTATAAATACTCGGAAAAAACTTAGAGTTCTTAAAATTGGGTTGAAAGTTATTTAAATAAAAAAAATTGGAAGTTGGGAATTTGTGTCCTCAGTCAAAATGAGGGAAATCTCTCTTATTTTGGTTAATAAATCTTTTATGTTAAACGAAAAACACTATAACAGGGGAACACATTACAATATATTGCATATATTGCGATATCTGAAATTATATAGTGATATTTTTTTTTTTGAAGCCTCCTAAGGCCAGAAAGCCTTCGAGGCACTCCAACAGTGGGAGGGGGGTTGAGGCAAAGACCCCGACCAGTGCATTAGAAATGAGAAAGAGTTACACAGGGGGAACATAATGAGCCTTACCTTAGTAGAACACATGATCTAGAAATGCTTGATGCTTTTATTGACCAAGCATTACAAAACACCTTTTATACTAAAAAGACCAACTATCAACATTGAATATAAGGTACCGACTGTAGTCAATACGAAGAGCAGATTTTGTCTGTTGGGGAATATCCTCTCTTTTGTGAAAAGTGGAGTTACTACGAGTTTGGCAGGCAAGATTTGCAAGAGAATCCACACATGCATTTGCTTCTCTAAGTATATGAGTAATTTGAAAGTCATCAATCTAAAAGGATATGCAACAATGTGGTTCCAACCAAAATTTCTTGTTTTTAATAGAGAGTAATGCACAATGTGGTTTCTGTGGATAGTAACATTCAAAGATTGGGTGTTAGCTTGGCTTCAAGATGTCAGTGTTGTGGCTGTGAGGTGGAAACGATGGATCATATGTTTTCTACAGGTTATTTAGCATCAAGTGTTTGGAATAACTTTGAAAATAGCCATGATCGATCTCAAGTTGGTCAGGTCAGGGGTATTGTGACTTCTTTTATTATTTGGGAGCTTTGGATTGAACGGAATAATCGCCTTTGTGGAAACCCTCATAGACCGGTAAGCTCTATTATTATGAAAGTTAAATTCTGGTTACAAGAGAATTCTTGGTTGCTTAAGGTCAATTCTCCTTCTTCTTTTGCGGAGGATATTAGTCTTGAAGCTTTGCGTGTCAAAGCTATTAGACCTTTGGTCCAGAAATTTACTGCAGTTAAATGGTTGAAGCCAAGATTTGGGATTGTGAAATAAAATACAGATGGCTCTGTAAACCGAATAGTAGTGGTGGTGGAGGCATATTCAGAGATTTTAAGAATAATTTTTTTTTTGCCTATGCTCACTATTATGGTAAAGTTAACAACACGATTGCGGAAATTAGAGCCTTATGGGATGGCATTAGAGATGCAAACATGATGGGTATTGATAATCTGTTGATTGAATCAGATTCATGTGTTCTTGTTGAAACGGTTAAAGGAAACTTCATTTGCAATTGGGGCATACTTCACTGGATTTATTTGATCAAAGCAGACATTCAAAATTTTCAAATCAGTCACATCTACAGAGAAGGTAACGCGAATCTGATTCAATCTCAATGTTATGAAATCCAAAATTTCTCAAGTATTTGTTCCCATCAATGAGTGCTCTAGGTTCAGCCACCAGGTTGTTACTAGTACCGTAGAAATGGGCAAAAGCAAAAATGAAATTACCTTTATGATCCTTGATAATGCCATTGCCATTAGGCTTACTAGCTTCATCCGTATTAAGTTTAACCCAATGTTGAATAAGACGGATCCATTTGACAAATGAAGGAGCCTTGAATTGTGGTGATATTGGGTGAATCCCAAGAATAGCATGGCGAAGAGTTTTGTTAAAGGAGGGGGATTTAGTCACTCTTAAAGTTCCAGCAATATCGAAGAGCCATCCCTTAATATCAATGATAAGCTTGTCAGTTGATCTAAAACGATTCTCATAAAGCCTATTGTTTCGTTCTTTCCAAATTTCCCACAGCAATACCGAAGGAAGAACACCACGAAGCATATTCATTTGAGATCCTTTAGAATTAAAGGCAAACCAGATTCGCAAAAGATCTTTAACCCTGTGGCCAACCATGTATTCATGTTGAAGATAGGAATAAAATTGCTCCAAACGGAGGTTGCTAGACCACCAGTAGCAAAAACATGATCCATGTCCTCTTCATGATTACCGCAACAAACACACTTAGAAGCCAACTCAATACCAAGTCTCTTGATATTTGCATCGAAAGGAAGTGCATTATAGAAAATCTTCTGTGTAATGATTGAGATTTTCATGGGAACATGTTTAAACCAACACCAATCAGACCAAGCAAAAGGTACATGGGGAGATCTAGCATTGTTCTAAGCTGATTCAAGTGAGAATAATCCATAATTGGAGGGCTTCCAGATCATTTTATCAATGGAGTTTATGATCCTTATAGTAGCGTTGATCAAGGTTTTAAATTTCAATTTCGCTAGACATTTCGCCAAGGGGGGACCTGACGAAATTTTGCCCAAAAGTCGTCGAGATGGGGAAATATTGCCATGTCGCCAAACTAGAAAATGGCAACATTTCGCCAGCATGTTGGCGAAATTTGAAACCTTGTTGTTGATAATTGATTCGGCTATATCATGAAAAAGTTAATTCCGGATACCACTAGCATTCCAAAGACCATTGTCATCAATCATATCAACAACCCAAAGATTATGATCAATATTCACACCATCAATAGCAAAGTAATATAACGGAGTAGGAGGAAACCAATTGTTGAACCAGAAAGAGCATTCACTCTTACCAACTTACCACAAAGAGTTATCAAGCACAAACTCCTTCATAGATAAAACTAACTTTCAAACTCTCGAATCCGAAGACTTGGGGTCAGCCAATATAAATGTTTTTCGTGAAGATATTTGGAAGTAAGAAGGCGAGAGCAAAGACTGTTCCCCTTAGAAATGTTCCAAACAAGTTTGGCATGTGAATTGGCCATAACATCCTTAATGGATTTAATCCCCAAACCACCTTCACTGCAAGGCTTAGTAATCTTAGACCAACTTACCCAATGATGTTTTCTATGACCATCTTCTGAACCCCATAAGAAGTTGCAGAAAAGACCATCTAGCAACTTAATAGCTTTAGCAGGACCCGCTATAATAGACAACAAATGAATGGTCATAGAAAAGAGCACACTCTTAATAAGAGTAATTTTACCACCCCAAGATAGAAGCTTAGTTTCCATCCATCTATTTTAGCCCGGATTTTATCAAAAAGAGGATTAAGAAATTCCATTTTGCACATACCCTTGCTAAAAGGAATCCCGAAGTAAGGTAAAGGGAAACTTTTGCATTGGAAACCAGAACAATCAGCAATCATATTTCTTCTGGTTGAGCTCATGTTCTTAGAGGGGATAAACAACTCTTACTGGTGTTAAACAACTGACCTGAACCCTTAGCATAGCTATCGTCAAGGATGTTCCTTGTAGAGTTTCTTTGGCCATTGGAAAAAATAAGAATATCATCTGCAAAGAGCAGGTGAGTAATAGGAATTGCATGCCTTCTTTGCTGGAACAAACCAATTCTACCATCAGAATAAATTTTAGCCCGATTTCGGCTAACAACCTTTTTAGCAATAACAAAAAGAGATGGGAAAAGGGGATCACCTTGACGAAGGCCTCTAATCGACTGAAAGAAACCATTCAAGCTACTTTAATGAACAATAGAATACCGATAGTTTGATAAACACTTGTCAATGAGAGAGACCCATTGGTTAGAAAATCCAAATTTGCACAAGATAATTTTAAGAAAGTCCCATTCCAATCTTTCATAGGCCTTAGCCATATAAATATTAATCATAAGGTTGCTACCAAAAGCCTTTTGATCAATATCAGAAGTAAGTTCTTGCGCAATAAAAATGTTATCATGAATGTTTAGCCTTTGACAAAAGCACCTTGTTCTTGAGAAATAATTAATGGTAAAATATTTGCCACTTCATCATTAATAACTCTTGCAATGATTTTGTAAGAGAAGTTGCAAAGATTGATAGGCCTAAAATTCGAAAATTGAGAGGGACACATCACCTTAGGAATAAGAACCATATTAGTTGCTGTGAAGGATCTCGGAAGAGAATAACCATAGAAGAAGCTTTGGACAACACTAACCACATCATCACCAATAATGTCCCAACATTTGACAAAAAATGGCCAATAAACCCATCAGGTCCCGGAGCACTATCTGGGTCCAAAGAACAAACCACATCATGAACTTCCTTATCCGAAGGGATTGAAATAAGAGAGTCATTTTGATCAGAAGAGATTATCGATGGAATGCAATCCAGCAAACTATAGTTGCTTTGATGATTTTGAGATTGAAGTATGGAGGAGAAGTAGCTTTCGGTATCTTTCTTAATAAGATTGATATCATTAGAGCAAGAGCCATCTAGTAGTCTAATATTAGAAATGCCATTTCTTCTATGTCTATCTTTGACAGAGGCATGAAAAAAGGCAGAATTACGATCTCCTTCACGCAACCACTTAATTCTGGACTTGTCTTTAAGAAAACTCTCTTCCCTAAGCATAAGCCGATTATGAAGAGCTTTCTTCTCTTGAAGGGAATTCCAAGGGTCATTAGACCAACTAATTTCCAATTGAGAATCCAGAGCCATAATATCATCTTCACAATTCTTAACTTGCTGAAAGGTATCACAAAAAACATCCCAATTCCAATTCTTTAAGACCATGCGCAAAGCTTTCTACTTGAAGCTTAGAACCTGTAAAGGGGAACCAATCTGAGGTTTATTCCATTCATGCTTCACAACATCGATGAAATTGGGATGATCTGTGCACATTTTAAAAAATTGCAAGGCCTAGGGCCTCCAAGATTAGAATCCGGAGCTGAAATAAGCATAGGACAATGATCTGAATACGGTCTAGGTACGTGAGCAATCTTCAGAGAAGGCCAAGTATTCAGAATACTAGGATTGCAAAGAATCCTATCCAATCTAGCCCAGATTCTATGATTGCCTTTATTGTTGCACCAAGAGAATTTACTACCAGAAAAACCCATGTCCATTAACCCACACTGGAGGAGGCAGTTTTGGAAATCCATCATAGCTTACAAATCAGGTGGGTTACCCCTAAGCTTTTCTTCCGCAGAAAGGGTGATATTAAAATCACACCCACCATCCAAAGACCATTGTAAGAAGCATACAAATTGTAAAGAGAATCTCATAGAGCATATCCTTCCAACATGCTGCATTTAGCATAAACTAATGTGAGATAAAACTCAACATTTACCGAGTTGGTGATACTTACAGTTACGGTTTGGGAACGTGCAGAAACTAAAGTGACATTTAGATCAGAATTCCAGAAGAGCCAAATTTTGTTGTTGGTTTTGAGCAACCAAGCAAGATTAAAACTTCAAGGCCAATGAAGTGGATGCAATTTTATCAGGCTCGAGCATAGGTTCAAGGAGAGCAAGGAAAGAAACTTTACATTCCTTTAAGACTTTCTTGAGATGAGCTATAGATTTTTTGTTTCCAATACCCCTAATATTCCAAATCAAAGAGTTTGGCATCATTGGAACTATTGGGAGGTATTCTGCCGCAATTGGGCCCTCGTCAAAATACTCGAAGCATGAGTTTTTTGAGTCTTTTTCTGGTAGACTTTAATTGATTCCTTGATAGACCCCATAACCTCATTAGCTTGTAAGACCTGTATTGAAGAGTTTTCAGCAGCAACTTCATTGAATCTCTCAATATCAGTATCTTTAAGGGAAGTTTGAAACTCCTTAATGAATTGAATAGCTTCAGCCTTAGAATTCGTGTGAATGGTACGTCCAGAAGCAGATTTGGGTCGGAAAATTTCTTCATGAATTGCCGAAGATCCATTAAATTCTCTCTGAAAATCATACAGTTATATAGTGATATATCGTGGGATATTTGTTAAAATCAGATTTTCTCCTTGGATTTCTATCGACCCTTGGAGAAAGGGGATATATCATGATTTTGAACCATGCAAATAGCATACACCAAGGCACTTCGTCTTGAATGTGTGTAGTTAGTCCATCCATAATTAGAGCAAAGAGATAGGGACTCTTAGCGGACCGTTAAATGTATCATAACTGAGAACTCATTTATCTTGCCGCTCACTGTCCACCCCTCTCACCTTAGTTAGGGTACTCTCATACATGTCTTTAATAACCTTAATGTATGTGATTAGTACTCTTTCTTTACCCAAAATTTACTAGATTAATTCTTTAGGGACTCTATACTAAGATTTCTTTAGATCAATAAAAATCATGTGAAGATCTTTCCTCATCTCTAAAGTTTTCCACTAATTGTCTAATTAAAAAGAATTGCCACATTGATAGATTTCCTTGGCAAAAAGCCAAACTGATTTTTTGACACTTAGGTTTCATGTCATAGATATATAACGGAAGTTCTATGCAAGTTTCCAACCTGTTGCAGCCTTCCTCCTTGGGCCTAGGAGCAACAAATGGCAATGCCAAAAGTTATAGTATAAAACAACATTGTCAGAACTAAAACAACACTGGGGAGCTCTTATACCCTACAATCCAGAAACATGTACGTTCCTTATAAAGGTTGTGGTCCAATCCCTCACACCTATAAATGTACTTTTATTAAAATTATGTGAAGGTTGGACACTACTTCAGAACAATGAGGAATATCTCTTAGACACTCTCCTAGCAAGGTCTTAAGTTTAGGTTTCAGTTAGGGTTTTTGATCTAAGAAAATCTAAATCGAAACACCGAAACAAACATGTCTCAGCCAGGACGAACCGAAACCTATCTTCCAGTAAAAAATAAGAAAAACCCATCTTCCGGTAAGTTGTTTTTAGAGATGAAAAAAAAGTAACATGAACACAAGAAAATGATAAATAATATGCAAACTCAATGCAGGTGAACCTTTGATAGACAATTCCTTGAAAATAAGCTAATAAAGATTACTAATTTGCAATAATATATTCCAGAAACACACATTACCTATAGAGGATCATGACAAAGAAGCTAAGAAAGGAAAAATAAAATTTAAGCCAAATGAGTGTGTAATACTACAACTTCATCAGAATAATCATTACTTTACATCAGAACTTGAATCTCCTTAAATCTTTAATATTTTGGAGTTTAAATGTATAAATCTAGTGAAAAATAGGAAGATGGGATTATGGAGAAGATTTGGGGAAGTTCGGAGCTCAAATGAGCTCCAAAAACCCCTTATAAGATGAGCTGTACAAAACAGGAGTTTGTTTCGTTCGTTTTAGCTATACGTGTCGACAAAATGCCTGTATATATTGGTGAAACAAATGTTTTTTTCTTAGTTTCGTTCGAAAAATCAAAGGGAGATGAAAATTTCTTGATGTTTTGGCAGAGATAAACCCCCTTGTACTAAGTTGACTGTTAGTCCTTGTTTCATCTTGGCCACCCTTGAAACATAGACATTTCAGCCGGAACGTCTCGGTTTAAGCCAAAACATAATTCCTTGCCCAGGCTCATCAGACCAAAACCATATATTTTTTCACAAACTGAAGGTGTAATATCATAGGTCCCCAAATTTCAGCCCTAAAATAATGTATAAACCCCTAATTTGTTTCTTTAAACAACATCATGCTTAGCAACTCAACAACCTCTAAGCAAAGAAAGGAGATAGATTATTATACTTAGTACCTCAAGAACCTCTAGGAAATGAAAGGAGATAGGGAATCCCCTTATTTAAGCTCCTTAGAGCTTCTACATTGATTTCTTGCTGTCCAATTAATGAGCGCCAAAAAGAAGCTGTAGAAATGCATCATGAACCCACCTCCTCCATCGATTAGTATAGTTGAATATACATAACATGCCTTCTTGGAGTCTAGCCTTGATTCAATTCGGACTTTGGCTGTTTCGTGGCTAGTATATCGACCCGATTTCAAGGATGTGGCA
>JAUPMG010249452.1:0-17160 GCA_031762675.1 Pachysandra terminalis
CCAGATGACAATCACTAATCGGACTTCCACAAAATGAAGACCCCCTCTTAATTTCTGTCGCCATTGTGTAGAATCAACTTCTTGGACTTGTTCAGCGAGCACCACCCGACTTCATTGTCTGCATAGTTGAACTCCCTTCAATCTGCAGACTGTCTTCTCCTGAAGACTCCAAGTTCTTCTCTCGAAGAACTGTAAACTTGAACAACTCAAAAGTAATAAACTTGAACACCAGAGGAGTTGCTTAATTCGCATCTGTTGAGAGGTTAATATAAAGCAGCATGAAGATCTGAATCAAATCTTGGATAAGGATAAGATTTGAATGTTGTAACATTTGTTGCAATGGTAGACATCCATGGCATAAAGGAGAAAGCCAAATTGATTTTTTGACACTTGAGTTATTCTTCTTATCCTTCACTCAATCACTCTTTCCTAAGGTTTTGAATGTCAATGTCGCCAACTCTGGCCAACGACATATTGGCGACATGGTGGAAATTTCCCCCTAATTAAAGAAAATGTGGGGAAATTGCCCCCAAATGCAATTTTTCTATTAAATCTTAGTTTAGGTATAAATAAGAACTAAATATATTAAAAGACGTTAGAATATGTTGAAAAAAACACATAAAACTAATTAGATAATAATTAATGATCACCTATTTATATTGATAATTGGTTAGTTTAATTAACAGTATAATTTTACAATTGAAGCAGAACTTTATATCAGAAAAATACAATAAAATATTTTTTAAATTAAATAAATAATTTTTAATTGATTTTTTGATTTATGAAAATAAATATTATTTTATTTTTCAATAAAAATAACAAAACCCATCGATAGATTGGGTGGTATTACATCATATATATTATTTCAAGCAGCTTGAATAAGTTTAAAGACATTAAATCACATTAAATCTAAAAGAAACATGTTTTACCTTATGTTGTGTAAAGAGTTGAATCTTCAACTTTCTACTCCAAGGTACGTTAGATTTGTGTTTTTATATAAAAATCAAATTGAAAGTAGCAAAAAATAAAAAGTTTGAAAGAGGTTTTGTGTGAAAGAAATGGGAGAAGAAGAGAAAGGGGAATTGTTTGACATTTCCCCCAAAAGTTGCTAAATTTTCTTTAAGTTGGTGACATTTCGGCGACATTTTGTGACATGTCGGCGACATCAAAGAAAATCGACATAAGGCAATTTCCTCTGATTTTTTATGTCGCCCAGTCCATTTTGGGCGACATGTCGCCCAGTTCATTTTGGGCGACATGTCGCCGACATTTCAAACCATGCTCTTTCCCATAATTTCATGATAGACCTTCCACTTACAACTAAATATTCCTACTCAGAATATTTATCAAAAGCTTCACTTCCAATTCGCAATTTCTTTTTCCAAATAAAGATAAAAGGACTTTAGCTATGGTGTTCTAGGTAATCCACACAAGATGTATTATTATCTTGATCTTCTCCCCAAGGAAAGAATTTGACTAATGCAGGCCCCTAATATGCAGCTAGTACTAGTAGATTGTGAAATCTGCCCCTAATTTTCAACTATGAAAAGGTAACCAAGGGAAAAACCTCCTACAATTTGCTAATCCAAGCAACCCAAAGTTTTGAGAGGAACTCACAACACTAAAAGGTTGATCTTATTCAAGAGTTCAAAGAGAGTGCTTACAACTTTCTCATAACATTTATTTATAACTGGAGAAACTCTAAAACATAATTTAAGAGCTAAATAACCAAGCTCAGCTCTCCATACAATTTAATCTCAAGCACACACTTGTAATTTAGTAACAATAAATGAAAAGACAAACACCCTTAACTCACTTGAGTGTTCTTGAAACTCATATTACTTCTAAAATAAATCCTAATGACAAAAACTATATTTGAAAATCATTAATTTCTGTACTGTCAATCTTAAAATCCTGTTTCAATTCCCAAATAATTTGAATCTAGATAAAAGTTGCGATAAATGTTGTAAATATAAGAAAGAGCTTTCCAGCGCATCTAACACCTTCTCAATCCCATATCTGGGAAAAAAGCTTTGACCCCACAAGTTGTCTGTTTATTGATTATTTTGACTTGAAGATGTAGGACTTCTTTTCCCGGCATGTATGCATTGTGGCTTTGCCAATATTTTAATGCTTAATCATCATCCACTTATGTTGGATAATCCACATTACTGGATTGTATCAAAGACCTATGATAGCATTTGTGAAAAGGTACAAGACGGTGCTAGTAAATGGATGGAAAAGCAATAGGGGAAGACTGAAAAGTACTTGGTTGGATTTATTTTTTTTTAAATAATTGAAAGACATTTTTGATAAGTTTGACTGGTGGGATAATAATTGTTTTGCTCCCCACCTTGTTGGACGAGGTATTATTATTGAGTGCAAGGGCATATTTGGATCTTATGAATTTTAAGGTCCATGAGAATTGCAATCCATATGAACACAATCTCTTGATTTCTAATTCATAGTTATTGAAATTCTGCTGTTTGGTTGACATTTTGGAATTTGTCTTTGTTTTTATCCTGCATTGTTGGTTTTTATTGTGCATTGGTGGTTCCAAGCTCGGGTAAAGAGGGTTGCATTAGGTTGGCAGCCGTGGCATAAATTTTTTTACTAAATCTGTTATAACATTTTACAAGAGAGATGGAGAAATATGAACCCAAATGTAAAGACACCTAATATAGCTAGTCTAGTTTTTTATTTTTTTATTATTTATTTAATTCATTATTTAATACATTTATGTGTGATTTTCTTTAAAAGTACGATATGAAGATTTGGGTGGACCCCACTGTTTAATTTGTGCATCATGGTGATGGATCCTCTTGAAGAAAACAACCTCAATGAAGCTACCACATGACAAAAATTGAGGTTTGAATTGGAGCTCACTATGATAGTAAAATATAAAAATTTTCTAATGAAAATAATATAATAAAAATTTAAAAATATTAAATAACGATTTGAGTAGGCATCACTTCCCAATTTGGTGAGATAAGTGACAAATGAATCCTCTAAAATTAGCCATATCGGAGCTGCCATATTAAGTTGAACTACAGTATACACTCCTAAGTATGAATAATTCTTGTGGATCGTTGGAATTGGGTTCCTTCTCCCACCCTCTCCCCAATGTGAGTTTCAATTCAAGTGAACTGGTCATCGAAAAGCAAGAATTGATTCCTACCACTAAATTTTGATATCCAAATATACCTTGAGCTCCATTTATAGGTATGGTGTTTGGTTTAGAATGTGGAATTTATCTGTCTTCTTCCATTTTGCTTGTGGTGAAGTTAAAGATAGAAATGTAAACCCCAATCCAACCTTCCTAACTCGTCTAGGTTTTGTGTAACCAAGTATTTATTTTTCCTTCTTTTTTCTCTTAACTTTAATTTTGTTTTTGATGTTGTACACTTTTTATTACAATACTATATAAAAGTTTGGGTGGAACCCTCTTGCACGAAATCAGCTTCAATAGAGCTACTTTGTTGTCACGATTAAATCCTTTTCTAGCAACTTATTGAGCTTGTGGAATGCTAACTGAGTTGCAATTGGACCCTTAGTTGTCAATGTGATGCATCGACAAGGATGAGATTTGCTCTAATTCTGCAGACCAACCTCTTTTAGTTGGCCTTGAAGCCAGTTCATAGCGCTGTCTTTGCACTAATTGAACTTGTAGGCTTCTCGTGTCATTGAAGCTATCCTGCATGCCGATAGTGCCACTAATGCCCTTGGCCAACCCAAGTGCACCTACCAGACTTGACGCTACGTGCTACACATAGAGGATCATGGCCACATCTCTTGAACACCTGTGGTGCCCTAGGAGTCTCAACACCAAACACGGATGACAGATTGCTGATAGTGTGTCCTTCTGGACATGCCCAAGAGCAACAAAGCGACTTGCATCACATAATGCCCGCATAATATTGACACTGTCCTTCGCAACAAAATTAACCAGCTCAAAGTTTAAAATACCAGTTTCTTATCTGGCATTGGCCCTTCCAAAACTGGTACGTATCGTCCTGTATCAGCCGATGCATAAGCGGTATCAGCCGATATCGTTAAAAATTGAGGCAATTTGACATGTATTGGCTGATACCTTTACCAGTAGATTCATATCGGCCACATCAAAACCTATACAAATCGGCAGATATGTAACGGTATTGGCTGATACTTAAAATCGTGAGCCTGCTTATGCCATTCTAACAGGCGTTGCTGGGAAACCTTCTATTCAATGCATAGGGAGGGGCAATTACTGAACTCCTCAAGGAGGATGTCAGGCTCTTCTCTCTCGGGAGGAAACATCACCTTTTTCGGCATAACATTGGGTTTTAGGAGTTTGGACCAGCCGTTTGAAGCAATGCTCTTGTTGGCATTGTCGTTTACATACTAGACCTTAGATCTTGAATACTTCAGCGATTGATTTCCAGTATGATAGAAACCATTCAGGCCCCACTTGCCCAAAACAGGAGAATCTGGCTGATTTTATTTTATTTTTTCATTGTGGTTTCCATACCCCCTTGTTGGCACCTGCATGCTATGAACATAGACCCCTTGTTTACTTCCTGAAAGCTTTCCGTGAGTTTGTCACACCTAGCTAAAGTTTTCCGTACCATATTGAGTCATTTGCCCTTTGTGGCACAAGTCAGGACCATGTGAGCATCTACAAGGCTGGCCTATGGTAATGTCCCAGAAATCGAGATTTGAATCTTGGGAGGGCACTCTCCTCGTTGTTATGGAAGTCTAAATCCCCTCCTAGAGTCAAAGCTTTCGTTTGGACAACCTTGCTTTATCGGATCAATACTGCAGATATGATACAAAAGAGGAGACCATTTATGGCTTTGTCTCCTCAGGTGTGCCCAATGTGTTTAGAGTATGGGAGAAACGGTGGATCACCTTTTTATCGGGTGTTGATGGGCGAGACAGATTTGGCAATTTTTTATCAGATCAGTGGGTGTTGATTTGGTAGAAACTTGCTCGGTTTTGGATATGCTTGATCAGTGGGCCTTTCCCTCACTTGGGAAAAGAGGACAAATTTTGTATAGGTCTGTGTATTTCGCCACCTTGTGGAGTATATGGGGAGAGAGGAACATGAGGTTTTTGAAAATAAGAGAAGAAGCTTGGGGGCAATCATTGAAGCCGTATTGAGTTTAGCCGCTTCATGGGTTAGTGTTTTGCCGGAGTTCAAAGAAATCAGTTGGAGTGATCTTATTAGATGTTGAGATACGGTGATCCATTTGTAAACCAGATTTCTGGTTCTCACTCAAGAGGAGTGACACCGGTTGATTGTTGTTTTGTTTTTTTACTATTTTCATTACTGTTGTACTTTTTTTTATAAAAAAAGTACAACAGTAAGTGGGGAACCACTTCTCCTCTCTTTCTAATAAATTCTTCGTTATTGATAAAAAAAAATGGTTTGGAAAAATCCCACTTCCCAATTTATAAGATAAGTGGTGATCCATCTTCTTTAAAAAAAAGGAAAAATAGGCAAACTCAACGAGGTTGTCATGTGGCAAAAACCAAGGTTTTAGTCGGGGAGAGATTCGAATCAAAGTAAGACTAGAATTAAATGTTTGATGGCACGATCTGGTTGCTTTGAAGAAGAATAAGAGCCATTGAAAGCTTATATATTCATTTAGAAAATCTAGCAGAATCCGTAAATGGTTTTTACATGATCGGCCACAAAATAATTCTGACCGTCCAATTGACCTGAAAATTGGTGTGTGGAGGGGATATAGTACCATATTATTCTTACATACGTACACACACACAGTCATAGGCATACATACACGTGCACACGCACACGCACACACATAGCTTGGGTCGTGTAATCTTATAAGAAACTTCGTTTCATCAAGAACAAATCTTATCGGAACATTACTGTGCTAATCACATAGTTCAATAAGGCCATAATTAATATATTTTGATTTTTTATTCTTACTCTATTTTGTTTTCTTTTGTTGTTACTATAATTCAACTCCTTTTTTTTTCTTGTTTTTTGTTTTTGTTTTAGAGGGTGTTTCCCTTGAGTAGGAAGGATACACACCTTTATCCCGCCTCGATTTTTTGCCACATGGCAGCTTCAATGATGGGTCAGCCCGATAGACCTGTGATCTCTAACTCATATATATATATTTTAAAACCGGGGGATTTAGGCACGCTGATAATTGCCACTTTTATAGTCATGCATGAATTTTAGGAAATATCTTACAGGTTATGGTTAGTGTTCTTATGAATCGTTCGAATTGGGTGTGGTATTTGTGATGGGCGTTTTTGTCCACACTCAACTTCAGTAAATTGAGATTGACGAGGCAAAGAAATGCCATGTTAAATTGAGAAAATTACACATTTTTTTATCGGGCAAGAATGGTCTTCGTCGGGCACCTTGGTAGGCATTTTACCAGTACGCCATGATATTCGATCCCTCAGATCTTCCGGCAGTCGCTGTAGACGGAACCGGGATGACTGGAATACCTAAAATGGCATAATTGTCGAAAACCAAATAGTCGGAGCATGAAAGAAAAAGCCAAGCCCAATCCCCACTTTGCCTAACTACACACCTTGTGCTTGGTAGTCTTAGCAGGGTTTCCCCTAGGGGATTTTGTGCCGTCGGGACCCATTTTTTGCGTATTTCGAACTCAATAAGCTTATGAAATATGTATTTCTTATTTTCATGAATATCATTTAAGTGAATAGTACTTAAAACATTATATGTAAATTAGGGAATACTTCCCATTTGAATCCAATAAAAAGTTCTCAATTTCAAATTCCTAATGGCTGAAAAGTCAACTTTCCAATTCAAGGACAAAAACCCATTTTTAGGAGTTGGATCAAAATTTCAACTTTTAAATGCCAAGGCACTTACTCAAATCTTAAAAGCTTGTAAATCCTATTATGGCAAAAAAATTATTAAAACCTAAAAGACTGTAAGGAAAGTCTAATATTTTGGGCTCCCAGCATTTTTCAATTTCAGCTCATCTACATTCGGTGCTTTGCGATGAAAAGACTTTGAGACTCTGGCACTTACAACTTAGTGTCTGGCATTATACGGGAGAAACCGATACGAGTTGTGCTCCGGCATGGCACACCATACTCGATATTAATTATCTTTTTCATTTGTTGCATGAGATATGTAGGTATTTGCTAGAAAGGAGATCCCCTTCCAGGGAAGAGCCCACTGGGTGGGGGGTTCGACAATCCTTAAGGTGTGGTGTTCAAGGTCATGAGTGTCGTCATCCACTGGGTTGGACCCTTGCACGCCGACCTAGAGTTTGACTGCATAAAGCTGGTCATCCCTCGAGAGACATGAGGTACCAGCTCATTAATGCGTTGTGGGTTGGACTGTTGGCCCTTGCACGCCGACCTAGAGTTCGACTGCATAAAGCGTGTCATCCCTTGAGAGACATGAGGTGCCACCTCATTAATGCGTTGTACTTACTTTATTTGTGAGAGAGATTCTCTCCTTTTCCATATATGGAGATATTCTCTCTCCAATTAGATAATTGATAGATGTGATTGAGTTGGTGCCTTTTTAGGCAAATAGAGAATGAGAGAGATGGTAGCATTTGTCACCATCCTAGTGATCTCTTATGCATATATAGCGCCAACTAAGGCTTGGTAGAGGGGATGGCATTTTGTGTTTTCGTCCACACAGTTAAGAATTGAAAATATCTTGGACTTGGGGATTTTCTCTACAGAGAATTTAAACTAGAGAGAGAAAAACACATTTAGTGAAAGAAAAGAGCGAAGATTTGGGAAGATGAGTAGTGGGTGGGCCGACCCACTTGTTCATCTCCTATTACCAGTCCCTAACCATTGCCTACGTACCATGCCTTCTTGACCCACTTTCTCCATCCAGTTTGAGCAACATTATGGGAACGGCTGTATCATAGTGGTTTAGGTCCTAGGTGGATCTATCTCCTCTACACTTAGTTCTACACTAGGGGACACGTTAGCATCCACATACACATGGATCATGTTTCCAAAAAGAGTGCCACAATATTCTTCTTGTCTGAATTTTTTTTTTATTTTATTTTTTATTTTTATTTTTTTTGTGGTTCTTGGTCATCCTTGAATTCCTTTGTTAAACATACCTTAAGGTTATAGAGTTTTGGTAGGAATATTTTGGAAAAAAAGAATATACTGGCTTTGGCCACTTTTTATTTTAGTGAGGGGTATTCTGAAAAAAAAATGAATTGATCCCTTTTTATAAGTGTAACCTAGTATACAAGTTGGACAATTGGCAGAACTTTTTCTATTTTTCTATTTGAATAGTTAATTAGTGTCAGCTACAACTTTGACCTCTTGGCATTTCCTTCATATATACTATAAATATTTATTTTTTTCTGCCTTTTCATGTGCATGGAGTTAGTTCTCTACTAAATAGATTGTTTGTTGTGGGACTTTTTGGCAGTCGTTAAAAATTTCTTGTCTTCCAGCTTGTTTCTAGTATTTATGAGTTTTTTATTCTCGTGCTTGCTAATTTTATGAATCTTCACAAGTTCCTTTTTAGTTTTTTCCCCCTCTTATCTATATTCTATTGATGTTTTTAGGTCTTGTTGGAAAGTTATGATCGCTTTTCAGAATTTATGAAGAGAAGTAATGCAGTTAGCCCTACCATTGCATTGGAAACTGCAACTGCTTTTCAGGTAATTGATATGAATGGTTCAGAATATTCTTCTTGGCACTAGACCCTTAGAGTGGTAATTTACTATTGGGGAATTAATGCAATGTGATGATGATGGATTTTGCAAAGAGCAGATGAAGCTGGAGAAAGTTACTCGTAGAGCTCAAGAGCAGTTTCAAATGGTATTGGAAGAACAAAGCAGGTTTATTTTTTTCCTTCGTATTTCTCTTTGTTTTTTTCCTTGTCATTGATTTATTTGTTTGTAGGAAAATCAATGTGTCTATCATCTTTCTTTCTTACTCTCCTGTCTTCGACTTTACCATTATATCTATTTAATTGATGTTTTCGTGTCTGATTAGAGTCAACACCTTTCAATTGATAAGTCTCCACGGACTTATTCCTACTTTTGATCACGGAGTCTATATGCTCAAAGACAATGTTTTGACGAAACATTTTTGTATATTATAATCACACTGGAGGTTCTATTCATATGTTTTCATTTGTTACCTATGGACATATGGATTGGTTTCCTGTCCTTTACGGTTTTAGATTAATTGTCATTATCATGACCAACGATGACTATTCCCAATTAGTTGGGTTTGATGGTGCTGGCCTTGTTGGTTAGATAGTTTTTTTCACCAAATTTTCTTATAAACTCCATCCACATCTTTTTCAGCCCTCTTCTCACCTTTTGGAGCCTTCAATTTTTCACCAACTTACTCTCACCAACTCTATTTGTTTCTTTATTTTACTTATGCTCTGAATCTGTTGTGATTTGTTTCTTACTTATTGAAAAAATATCTTGGTCCTCTTGGATTTAATTAATTATATTCTCTTTCTAGTATATCTGCTTAATTTTAACACCCTTACATAGGCCTTACATTTAACATAATATTCCGAGCCAGGTTTTTAAAAAATAAGACATATTTAAATAACATGGGAGGCCTAAACATTTAGAATATACAAAAATATTTGCATAACCGTGCATAATGAAATTCTTCTGTACACCAAACAATATAGACATTACAGGATGCATCCATCAGATAATAAAGTGTTTTTCTTTTTATTTTCTTTTTGGAGAGGCTACCTCATAGGTGGGTTAAAGGGAAGTGTGATAGACAGGTCCCTACAGGTATTATAACAGCCGTACCCCTCAAGAAAAGTTTACATCTAAGTTGAAATTTTACAATGAAATTGGTAAGTGTAACACTGTATAGCCACATGTGAAGAATTCCATCTTAACTATGTATATTATAAGTAATTAAATACCTATTTTATGCAGAAAAAGTTCTTTAAAACACTGTAAAGCTAAGCAGAATCTAACCACATCGGAGACAAAAATTCAGTCCTGTGCAAGAGTTGCATACGCACCTTAGAAACTGTCAAATCACATAACAGAGTATCTGCATGATTACAAATTACACCACCACCCGTGGTCGGTCCATTATTTCCCCAACTTGCACTATCCACATTAAGCTTCCACCACCCAGATTTAGGTCTAAACAAAATTGGTTTTCTAATCTTCTCCTGTACTGTTTTACACGTAGACAGTCTAAATTAAGATGATCAGTGAAGGATGAAAAAGAAAATGGCTTAGAAAACCTAGGTAGCTCTTGCAGCCATGAGTGGTGGAATTTAGGAGTGATTCTTATTTTGGTCTAATCCAATTAACTGACATGGGTTTCCTCAGATGATTTGATTTATGTACTGTTCTTTGTACTCACAAAAGACATTATTTTCTTTTAGAAGTATTCTTTTCTTATGCTTCTTTAGGTGTTGCTTTAGTTTGGGACGATGGGTGCTATGAAAATTATCTTTAGGCGGGTTTTGTCTTCCTTTTCTGTAAATGGAAATAATATATATTGAGGAGAGTAGTAGTCCATGTTTTTGAATATTGAACAATATTATGTAATGGTGTTTTTAAAGTTCTCTCTTCCTTCCTTCCTTTTTTTTTTTTATAGGTTTAGGAATTACAACCCTTAATGCAAGTGTCTTGCAATGGTGTCAAAGTTGGTAGGGATTTCGTGTTAAATGGCCTATTTGATTGGTTTCCAGTAGTAGATTAGTTAGTTAGGAATATTGGAATTTATCTAGAATCATGGTTTTAAATTTTTATTTCATTGATAACTTGGCCACTTGACCGGGGATAAATTTCAGGAAAATTCCTGGAAATTTTTTGTTTTAGCATAACTATTTTTGCTGATTGAGGAACATTTATAGAATTAGGAAAAATAGGAATATTATGTGAGATTTGATGAGCTATCAAAAAAATACATAAATATGCAACAGTAATATCCGTTATTCTAATTAGTTGTTATCAACAAGAATCCTGTTCCGTAGGAAGAATCGCTTAACTTTTAAAGAGATATCTGCCAATTGCATAATATAACATAGAATCTTGTAAAGAAAATTTGTCAAAAGAACATCTCCAAACCCTCTTTTTAGTCAAAGTAACTTTAGAATCTACAATCACATATATGTCCATAATAAAGAGTAAGCACAATTATGATGCAACATATCTCTTTTTTGAACAGTCAGAAAACAAAACCTAAGAAGTATTAAGTGTAACACTCAACAGATTAGGAACTACTAAATGGAAACAATTGGCCAATTCAACCACCAATGACTTGGGCAAAACTTACTTGGATATGGCACATGAATCACTCATGGATGCGTCACGTGGTGCCACTGGTCCTAGCTGTCTTCTAAATTATTTGATTTTTCCAGTAGCTATGTTGTCAAAATTTAACCTTGTTTTAGTGCCTAAGG
This sequence comes from Pachysandra terminalis, assembly GCA_031762675.1. Lineage (NCBI taxonomy): Eukaryota > Viridiplantae > Streptophyta > Magnoliopsida > Buxales > Buxaceae > Pachysandra > Pachysandra terminalis. The sequence goes on from JAUPMG010249452.1 coordinate 11,387, forward strand.
TATTCTTACGTCAATGTGCTACTGCTGATATTAAGCTTAGATGGACGGTCATATCTAATTAGCAATCTTGTTAACTACTTTCATTTTATCTTTTTTATAAAGAATCCTGGATCTTGACAAGGTTTACTAGTGCCAAGCAAAAATTGAAGTAATTCTAGGCACTTTAGTTAACACACAAAAGGGGGAAAAAGAGAAGGTCGAAAACCCAGTTGGGTGATTCGAAATTTTTTATTTTTTTTGGTCAGTAATGAAACTCTTTGTATAAATCTGTCCAAAGGACATTAACTGTACAGAACTTTACATTCCTTTACAGCACCAAAAATTAGTAAAGACATATATCCTTCCCAATACAAATCCTATACATTCCTTTCCTAATCCCAAAATAATCCCCATCTATGATCAAAATATTCAAAAGAAGTTCCCCTAAATTCAATGTAGTTAGATGCCCAAAGGAATAACAGGGATAGAGATCTGTCCACCAGTTTATGACAATCTGTTTCCTTGTCTTCAAAAATTCTGCGATTTCTTTCACACCAGATGGACCAGGTTTAAACTGCAGGACATAAGTTCCATAATATTGAACTTCTTTGCCTACCCTTCTTCCCCCAATTCATTTGAAATCGTTGAAGGAAACTATACCAAATACCTCTTGAATATTCACAATGCAGGAATAAGTGTGCAGAGGTTACCTCTTGAATATTCAAATTTCTTTTGTTGTTGTGCCTTTGGGATATTATAGGTGTCTAATGGAGATTTTTTTCATTTTGCTTTGCATCTTATGTTTTGTCCAGGTACTTTTAAAAGGTCCTTTTGTCATTTGCTTATGTGTGGAGGGTCTTTTTACTTCGTTTATGATATTTTGGTTATATTAGTAATTTCTTGTAAAAGGGATTTGAATTGGGTATTTAAAGAGTCAAAATCTTTATCCTGGGGGATTTTTAGGCAAATTTTTTGGTTTCTTGGAGAGGAAGGCTATCATCCAGCTTTTATTCAATGTTGAAGCTTGAAGTTTTGGGAAACTATTGGAAAAAAAAAGCTTGAAGTTTCATATTGTCACTGTGATTCACACACATGGATTTGTTTTCTTCTTTTGAACAACAACTGTTCTCCTTTTCACAGCAAGGATTTGAAGCTGCATCGTCCTTTTTAGCAAACGTTTTGAAGGTATTATGTGCTTTTATGGTTCTTTGTTCAGGAATTTCTTTTCCTTGGCGATTTTTCAAATTCCTCTAAGTCGGCAGTTGGTGAATGGTGAAGGGGATTGTCCATGGGCACTACCTATTGTGGTTTTCCATGCTAAGGAGTTGGTTCAAGTATGGCTAGAATGTTCTTTCATACGCTTGATTTCTATCTGAGTCACATTTTCCTAGCCCTCATTAGTATCCAAGCTTCAATACTTGAGAATAGGGAAACATTGTGATTTGCTACCTTTACCTTTTAGAGTATAGTGGAAGCTAATATTCTCTTCATGTTGTTGTGAAATGGTACTACAACCATCATAGATTTAATTCCAAATTTTTGAATTTGCATTTAGATAAATTTGCTGGTTTCCCTTCCCTAGATTTTCTCTAGGTGTGTTCTAATTTCATTAAGCTTTGTTGGGTCAGATGAGTAGGAATGTAGGATGTTTCTTTTTTATCTGGAGTGTGACTTGTGGTAACATTATACTTACAACATGCTGACAAAAGATATAAACAATGTAATCTTACAAGCCATTTACATGATTCTTGATATGAATGGAGCATGTTCAACCTTCTTTTTAGTCAATGAGAAACCCAAGGCCACAGTAGGTTTAAATATTTGAATCTTGCAACGTTTTAGTAGGTTTTATTTATAGATACCAAATTCATGATGTTTCAATCGAACTTGGCATGGTTTATATAGGATATTTGGGGAGAAAATAGGAAGGATCGTTGAGGACAAATTTTTCAGTTCCTTATCATTGTAGATAAACTCAAGTTGATAGTGTCTCATTGGTTCCAATTATGAGACACCAGAGTTGTTCTTTACTATGTAATGCCTGATGCTTTTGGACGAGGGAATGGCTTTTTACTATTGTTATTTCCTGACTGTACTTGTTGTTTCAGATTTTCTCTTGACATTGATATTGATGCTCCAAAAGTAAGAATTCCTTTGAGAACGCGTATATCTTCTGAATGCGATGGCCATTTTCTTTTGGATTTAGGTCATTTCACATTGCACACTGAAGTAAGTTGATTCCATTTGAACTTTAACTGACTACTATGATGTATTCGCTTTTTTCTGATGCTTAAAGTTTATTGCAGGAAGGTCAGTTCGACGAACAAAGGCAGAGTTTATATTCCCGTTTTTATATAGCAGGAAGAGACATTGCTGCGTTCTTTATGGATTGTGGATCTGACAGTGGAAACTGCATTTTGGTTGATTCCACTTTTAATAGTCAACCTTGCATGTTACCTACATCAGGGATTGTTGATCACTTCTATCCTCTTGTTGATAGATGTGGGATGGCAGTTGTTGTTGATCAGGTATATTTGGACTTTTCTAGGAAGCAGAAGTTTTTGTTAGTTTCTAACCTCTCCGATTACATTATGTGCTAATGGTGCTCATGCATTATTGTTATGGAGATCAAAGTGCCTCATCCAAGTTACCCTTTGACACGGGTTTCTGTTCAAGTCCCGAATCTTGGCATTCACTTTTCACCGGCTAGATATTGCAGACTTCTGGAATTTTTGAATATATTTTATGGAACAATGGAAAACACTGGTCAACCTACAAGTGAAATCTTCAGTGCTGATCTAGCACCTTGGAGTCCTGCAGAGCTTGCAACGGAGGCTAGAATCCTTGTTTGGAGGGTATGCCGTTTGATACAAAGAAGAACCTGCTAGTGTGGCATTGGTTTTTTTTATTTTTTTTGTATGATGCTTTTATTCTATTTTCTTGATTCAGGGAATTGGCAATTCTGTGGCGGAGTGGCAGTCATGTTTTCTTGTCTTATCAGGATTATATCTTTATGTTTTGGAATCCGAAATATCCCAGAGCTATCAACGATGCTCGAGGTGTGCCTTTTTAACCGTGTTTTTTTCTTTAGTCTAATCTGCTTAGCTGTTATCTATTTGCTACCATATGCAGGTCTCCTGAAAAACTTGATCTTGATTTCCATTATTGGATGTTTCAGTATGGCTGGTCGTCAAGTATATGAAGTTCCTCCTACTAGCGTTGGTGGTTCAATGTTTTCTATTGCTGTGAGTTTCAGGGGCATGGATATTCAGAAGGTAAGCCGAAATCCAAGTTAACAGTGAGACTAATGCACCGATTTATGAGATTCTTTTCACTCATTCACCATTTTGTTCTACTTTATTATGGGACAATAAGCAACAAGGGAGTCCAAGTGCCACGTAGGCAAATTCGATGGAGTCATGGACCATGTGGTATGTCTTGGGAATTAGGCTGTCTTGTTAAGACGTTATTACCTTAGAGTACCTAGGTTTTGTCTTTTAGACGCATATATACTAGTGGCAAAGGCAGTATCCATTGACTGCCTACTATTTGATATTGTTACAAAGGAAAGTGACAAATGAAAAAAAAAAAATAGCAGAACATATTTTACTTGAAAATAGACATTTTATCTTTTTTAATTGAAAGAAAAATGAAAAAAAAACTGTTAACGCCTTTGCATTCTGATTTGCACATCTCCGTAATTTAATTTAATTTAATTAATTAATTAATTAATTTATTATTATTATTTTTTTACTGTTGATTAATTTATTTCTTTCAGATTAGTAACATAAAAATGGTGCTTTGATTACCATTGTTAGTGATCGTGAAATTTTTCATTCTTAGGACTTGGCATATTTTTGGCAAATAGATTATATATAAACCGAAGATGGTGGTTAAGACTCAAGAGGTTGGGCAAAGCCGGTCTTCTTAGTGTTCAAAATAAAACTGATTCATTGCCATGGTTCTTTTCTAGCATAAGGTGTTGTCTTAGTCATTTGGTTTTTGAAAATTCTTCCATTGTACTCGTGATTATGAAATTTCAATGCTCAACTTCAAGATAATCTTGGTGACGGTACCTTGTTGCAGTTTAAATTATTTTTGCGTGTGGGGCCTGTGGGCAAAGTACGTAGATATGATACCTTAAGTCCATAGGTATGATACCTTATCAGGTGAATATTGTTTATTGAACTTGAGAAATGGAAAAAAATTAAGGTATGCTGTTGTCAGTATACGCTAAAGTCAGTCCACAAAGCTTTGTTTAATGCTTAAATTGGATGTGGAAACATGATAGTGAAATCACATAGTACTATCATCACAACTCAGTTTAAAATTTAAATTACTTTAACATGTATGGGGCCTGTGGGCAAAGTCTGTAGGTATGATACCTTATCAGGTGAATAGTTTGAACTGGAGCTTGAGAAAAGAAAAAAGCTTAAGGTATGCTGTTACTAGTTTTGGTGGTCTTTTTGGGAAGCACAATTCACGTGGCAGAATGGGACTACGTGTCTGCCAAATAAGATCTGAGTAGGATGAGATAGATCCACGTGTGGGGCCCCCGAACTGCTATGATACAGCTGTTCCCATAGTGTTGCTCGAATGGGATGGGAATTTGGGATGATAAGATCTGGAAGGTAGACGGTTTCTAGAATCTAATGATGGGAAATCCACAAATGCGTAGACACCACCTCAATTTGACTCTCAAGAGCTTCTTTCTTCTCTCTAAGGGAGCTTCTCCGTAGAGAATCTCTCAAGTAGGGAGCACTTGATTTCTCAAGCCTGGATGTTCAAACTATGAAATTCTTCCTGAAAATCCTCCTCTTGCCTAAACCTTGCTAGGCTTTATATTGGCCCTCACACTTCTATGATGGTGACAAGTGTCACCCTGGTTTGGTTAATGCCTTAAAGGCTCTCTCGTTATTGTCTCTTTTTAACTTCTCCATTAATTAGGGAAGTTACTCGTATTTGTAACCTCCCATGAACTAGGGAGAGACCAACTCCTTTTGACTGAGAGAGTGACTCTCATGGCAAATCATACTGAGGTGGCATCCTACATCTCGACGTGTTGACTGTTGACCCACTTGCTATTGTTGGATTCTAAGTTGGTGTGTTAGGGTCCCACCCGGCCGCCAACGACACCCGTGCTTTTGGTCGCCACACCTTAAGGACCATAGAAAACCTTCCTTAAGTGGGCTCTCGTCTAGGATGGAGATCTTTTCTTTGACATAAGTCATGCAATAATAATTAGTTAATTATTTAATCAACAATAAAGTAGTTGGTCGGGCATCTTATGCCGTAATACTACTCTTACTAGCTTGTCTTATGCCATCTCGAACATTTTTGCTAGTGCCAGTGTTTTTTCGACACAATTGTCGCTTTCTTGGCACAACTATCAGAAACAAGCATATCTCAATTTGGTAAATCTTAGGGCTTGAAACTTATGATCGGTGTGTGCAATTGACGAAGAACATCAAATTACACTAAAAGGGAGCTTTTCAGGGCTTGAAACTTATGTTCAATGTGTGCAACCGACGAAGAACATCAAATTAAATTGAAAGGGAGGTTGTCGAGCTCAAATTGTGCAAAAACCGGGGCTGGGGAATAACTTGGCGTGATTGGGCTTTTTGGTCAGAAAAGAGGTTAGCGCCTAGTCTAAATCGGCTCCCCTAGGTTCCTCCGTCAAAAAGTTCGGGTGGGGCCTGGGAATGGTCTAATGCGGGAGGGAGGGGGGGGGGGGGGGGGAATTGTTTGTTTTTCCCAATTTTGGTGTTTTTGGGGTATTTTTGGAAACGTAAAAG
>JAUPMG010249465.1:0-22322 GCA_031762675.1 Pachysandra terminalis
TTGGATGGTCAGATTGGTCCGGGCTTTAACGGGGTGATTCCAGGGATCAATGGAAGGTTATGGGCATGTGTTCCATTGACGAGTTGTGCCTTGATGCCCTTTACTTGACCTGACCTTACTGAACACACACCTTCTATTGGTCTTCAGCTTAGATTATAAATGATGGGCTCTAACGGAATATCTGAGTGTATGGGTCTTAGGTAGCTTTCGAAGGATCTTATCATTTATAGATTCTAAGTGTCGGATTATGTAGATCTGAGTTGGATTTGAAATGGTAGGATGTGAATGATGGAATCTAATGGATTATCTGTGTGTATGGGTGCATGGATAGTTTCTAAGGGAGACTATCATTTGGGTCTTACGAGTTAATAATGCATTCATACTATGTTCATGTAGAGTGTTAAGTGTGCCCGAAATGTGTAAAAGATAAGGTTGTCTATACCTGTAGGTTGCAAGTCCTATGAAATAAATTATGGGGTCATAGTTGATTCCATATGGTCGGTTGGAACTTGAGTATTGTACACTCATGAAATCAGTACATGGTGGCTTTTGTACCATGGGTTAGCACCTGTAATGAAGAAAGGGGCTGCTAGTTGTTCCTGGTGACCTTGGTCCTGAAACCTTTGTGTTATGGAAGCTGCAATGAGGGACACTTAGCATTAAACATTAACATTAGACATTTCATAACATATCATTGTATTCATTGTTTGAGCACTCATTGGCACATATGTTTGACATACTCCCATCATAATCATGTTGCATTAAAAATATATTGCCATATATGTTACATAAAGTTGAGTTTAATGGGATCGTGCTTGCTGGGCATTCAAGGCTCACGTAACATTTATGTTGCAGGTTGATCTAGCTCTTTGGAGGTCGAGAACCTATTATTTGGGAAAGACATTTTAATTGCATTTGTTTACTTTAACTGTTGTACGAACCATGTTTGGAACTTGATTTGGAATTGTAATAGGGCTCTTCTGAAGCCGTTTGATAGTTTATTATTATTTAACTTTTGTTATTTTGCTTCTGCTACTCTGTTCGATGAATAAATTAGTTTTTATTTCATCCTTGTCTTGGTTATGATACGACAATCCACAGTCTAGAAATGGATCCCGAATGTTGCACCTCGAGATCCGTGACATCCTGCATAGGGATCCGGGTTACAAGATTTGGGGCGTGACATTTCCCTCTTTAGGTCTCGAATCCTATGAAATTCTTGTATATCTTTCTCCACCTTACGAGTGCAATAAACCACTTTGCGATACTCAATAAATTCCCGAACAATTAATTTGCTTTTGATGTTATGCCTTAGTCCACTTTCAAATCAGAATGTTTTCTTTTCTCTTCATCTACCGCATAAATGGCGAATTGAGAAAACTCTATGAATTTTGCAGCATACGTTGGTATGGTCATAGATTCTTGTTCCAGCTTTATGAACTCTAGCTACTTTTCCTTTCCAATAATTTTAGGAAAATATTCCAAATAAAATCTCACCTTAAAGTCCATCCAAGTTTGAATTTGTACGATCTCCAAGACGGATTTTCACCATCTCCATGCTTCATCTTCTTGCATGAATACAACAAATCGAACCTTCTTTTTGCCATCCAATTCCATTACTTCGAAGATGTGCTCCAAAGAAACAATCCATGCTTGTGCTTCTATCAGATTGGTTGTTCCATTGAAAACAATGGGTCCAAACTTCTTGAACTTCTCAATGATACGAGTGTTCCGTTGTGCTTCAGATTGTCGTCTCATTGATTGAGATTGATCTTGTGATTGTTGCAACATTTCAGCCATCCCTCCCAATGCTTGGTAAACTCCAACAAGTTGTGGATCTTGATCTTCACCTCCAGTTGAACTAGCACCCATATTACCTCTTCTTTTACTAGTCATTCTAAAAACGGGATGATTAGTAAGTCTATAAAATAAAAGGAATCTACTTACACTTAAGTTAGCAACCAATGTTAGTAGTAAACAATCAACACAAAGAAAACTTTTAAATATCAACACAAAGAAAACTTCTGGAAAGTCACTATACAAAAACTTTTGGAATTGATTGAAAACAGAAGACTTACACTCTGATACCACTTTTGTCACATCCTAAACATGAAATCTCAATGGAGCCCCCAAATTTAAGTTGTAACTCGCACCCCATATCCCTATGGGAGTGAATAAGCAATACATTAACAAATCATTGAATTAAATAAGATAATGTATAAGATAAAGTTCTAGAAAATAGTATTATTAAGAATAATATTCAATCCAAAACAATCTTCAAATAGAAAACAACGGAAATAAAATTTAACTAGTCTAATGCTTCAAATCAATCCTAATTAACTACTGAAAATCAAACCTAACAAGTACTAAATTACAGCAAATAAGCCCTACTACAAAGTTATACTAAAATCATCAAATAAAGTCCAAATAATGACCAATATCTCCACCATCTTCATTTCCTCCATCTTGGTCTTCATGGTACTATTGTCCATTATCTATAGGTCCTGAAATATGTTGTGCTCGAAAGCGTAAGCTACACTAGCTTAGAAAATAAACAAGTTCAATAGTATTTAAGATTGAAATAAGGGCAATGCCACTCTTCAATGGTAATCCATAGATAAGAACATAATTGTTAGTATATGTAAATAGTGATATGAATGAGATGCGCAATGCAATATGCCGGTTCAATTGTTAATTAATGAATGCATGCTCATGCAACAAAATTACAGTCTCGAAAGCATCACTTAGAACTTCCTTTGTGAACCATACATTAGCCGACCGACATACTAACATAATTACAGTCTCATGATTCAGATATTGGGCATCACTATCCCTCACTTATTATCTTACTACAAGTCTCTTGAGGCATACCAAAATAGATTCTCTCTAATCTTGGGTGAAAACAGAAGGTTGGTCTATTGGGATGATCAGTCCCTCAACACACGCAAATCAGTCCATCCGGGACTTTCTCACCAATATTATGATTCTCAAATTATAGGAACACCTATTATAATCATAAACTCCAGTAATATGGAGTCATGAAGGTCTTCAAGTCAGTGCATTAGACCAATACAAGGTCATTATGCGAAAAATGTAGGCCTATGTTGTGCATGTGTAGAGATCCGTGCACATTAAGTAATCAAACAATTTGTGTACATAAGCAAGTGTATTATTAAATATAAAACATGTCCATAATAAGTTTAGATCCCAAAACAAGTTCAATCAAAATATCACCTGTTGGTCGGATATAGTAAATCTTCCATAAAGAGCACACAATGCAAAATATTCATAGTTCATCAATTCCAACATCATAATTCGTCTAAATAGGTCGAATATAACATGTATACATATTTTCACATCAATCGGAGCATAATCACAATTTTTGGTATGCTGAGGATCTTCCCTGAGGTATGCCGAGCACTATCCTCGGGTGTTTCGGTAGACCTTTCGGTGTACTAAACTCCTTCGTAAGTTCAACCATTAATTATACTTATGTGAACATGTGTAATAAAGCCAATATAACTTGAGTACAACATGATTTAATATGATAGAAACTCAAATAAAAATATCACATGTTGGCAAGCATAGCCAAAACCCCCCTCCATAGGTACTTTATGCAAAATATTCATCAAATTCAAATCCTAACATCACAGACGGTTTTTTAATAGTCATATTAAACGTGCATGCAAAATTTCATAGCAATCGGAGAAATTTCATTTTTTTCGGTATACCCTAGGTCTCCCCTAAGATTTTCGGTATACCGAATCCCCCTTCGGTTGGACAGTGAACAGGTCTGTGTTTTCAGGTTTGACGTCTCTTCGGTAATTTGGCAATAACTTTGTGTATATTTATCGGAATCAACTCAAATTTGTTTTGTTGTGCTCCTAACGAGCATGAGAATCCAAAAATATAACGTGGGTGGTCGTTCGGCACACCTTTCGGCATGACGAAGAGTCCGTCGAACCTTCCTGTGTGCTTCTTGGTATACCGAGTGGTTTGCCAAACCTTGCAGTTCCACCAAATACTACATGTTTTCATCCCTTTCCATCCTTATATCATAAATAAAACTTCGAAAAGAAACACATAATGAATTGTAATTTCGAATAGAACCCATAATTTACTTCACTCAAAACCTTACTTAACGAACCTTCATCATAGCATGGTATTCAAACCCAGATACTCATATTTAGAGCAAACTTTATGAATAAGAAGTAGAAATAATGATGTAGTATTTCATACTCAAAGACTATAACATGTACACCTAGTTCAAATCGAAAATAATGCTTTACTCGAATACTTACCTTGGATTTTGGTTAGTGTTTGAGAATTACACCTTCTTTTTCTTCTTCCTTCTTCTCCAAGCAATTGATCAATCTCCCATTGTTCAGAAAGGCCTAGGGTTTATATAGATTCCTAGGAACTTACTAATCTAGAATTTAGAAGCTTAATTCTCTACCCTAGATTAAGTTATTTGAATCTCAGCTCTTAGATTAGTATTCTAGCCTTAGTTGGTTAGTTATTATTCACTTTCTAATTTGAATTCCTTCTAACAAAGAGTTATTTTTAATTATTTACTTTTGAATTAGTATCCTAGTCTTAGTTGGCTAGTTACTATTTACTTCTTAACTTGAATCCTTTCTAATTAGAGAGTTGTTTGTAATTCTTTGTTAAATGTCAATCATTAATTTATATTGAAGATTCCTACAAGATCCTAGGCACATATTATAACTTAAGAAAGTTATGATTGTGTGTGACGCTCCTAGTTTTCTATAGTATAATCCACCAATCATAAGAATTCAAAGTCAAACATGACAACTATTTACTAAAATTTTAAATTAATCCCTAATCTTTTATTAATTATACATTGACCCTATCATTTTGTTTGGGTTATTACAATTCACTGGGTGTTGCCATGCTCGAGTTAGGTTAGGCTCAATTTTGATGGTGCGGCGAAAGGTGGCAAAGGTGTTGCTAGTGCGGAAGGTCTTTGCAAAGATGCTGATGGCGTGCGGTTTCACACTACTGATTGGCAATGGCAATACACTTCTTGTTAAGATCTCGGCCTGTTTCGAAGGACTGTTGATGGCGCTTCAGAATAACATTAGAAGACTGATACTCGAAGGAGACTCGACTGCCATTATTAATCTCATCTCCAAATGTGATGACAATAATATCCCTTGAGCAATTGAAGGTTTAGTAAGGACGGCACGAAGCTTGATTTCATGTTTTGAAGAGGTTCAGATTCAACACGTTCACAGAGAGGCCAATCAGACAATCGATAAACTTGCAAATATGGCTATGGACTCCAGATCATGCTACTGGAAAGGGAGGTCCCCACCTGATCATCACTAAATCCTATTTGATGATGCCTCAGGCAGACACACTACAAGAGATTTCTATACCTAGTTTTTTTGTTTCACAACTGTAATTGTCTGTAATTTTCTTTTAGTTCATTACCAAAAAAAAAGTCACTTATCCAGAAGTACCTACCTAAAAGCACAAGCATGCCAAACCCATTCTTACTTTTTCGGATGAAGGAAGGTCATTGTCCCAGGATTGTTTGCACTTTGACCAAGAATTGTTCACGGAAATGATCCATTTCCCTTTGAAAGGAAATTCTAAGTGCTGTTTGGTATAGCTTTTAAGAGTTATTTTTTAATTATTCAAAGCCAAAAAGTCAAAAAAAAATGAAGAAAAGTTAATTTGGTAATATAAAATAAAAAGTAGCTTTCTAAAAATAAACAAATAAATAAATTTTAACTTTCATGAGAATTTAAAAAAATAACTTGTCAAAAGTTGAAAAGTTATTTTTTTTTCTCTCTTCGACCCCCGGCACTTTCAAGTCTCCTAGCCTCTTCCATTTCGTCAAAACAGTTCTTCTTGTTGGATATTTTCTAAATAGTTTGGTTTTTGTTTTTGTGTTGAAAGCTATTTGTGAAGTCTCTTGTCACACATCAGATAGCTACAAGAAAAGTGAAGATTTTATATAAGGTGAGCTCCATTTTGCTTATATGTTTAAAAGTAAAGGAATGATACAATGCATTGCACTTGAGTCGGTGGTGCGACTTCGCACCGCTGTGCACATGTACGCACCGCTGTGCACATGTACGCACGTGTGTGAGGGTGCAATGGACGCACTTTGCACTTAGCATGCAGCCTCGCGAGGAGGTTTGGATTGATCTTTCGATCGGACACACCTGATGGATCCAAGTGATCTGGACTGCCAGATGGTGCGTCTGATCGTGTTCACACGATCGAGACCATCCAATAAGGTTGCACCTGATCAGAGAGGTGTTAACCGATCATGTTCCTTTACAGGGTCAGATCCTAACCGTAGGATATTTCTTGCACCTGTTCGATGATGGATGAAGGGGTACATGCCTTTCAGATTTAATCTAGACCGTTGGATCTCGATCATACGTATTGGTGAACAATTATATGTAAGTCTATAAATATATTGCAGATCCAGGACATTCAAGCATTTAGAATCAGCCAATTTTGATTAAGTTCAAATCTGATGGTGAGAGTGAGATATAGATTCGATCTAGTCCATATCTGATTAAGTGAGGGAGAGATCCAAACTAGATCTGATCAAGAAAATACATCAAGGCTTTCATTTAGTGTTTGGCATCATCAGTTCTTATATAGAATATATTGCTGTGATCGGACGATGCACATTCGAGAATCATAACGAATCTTGAAAAAAGGCTTTATTGTATCCTAAAGGTATTTTCTCACTAACCCCTAGTACATTCGCGATCTTGATCGGAGGGAGAGAAACTTGCCTAAAAGAAAGCGAGACGATTGTACCTTGAAGCTTGTTGATCAACGATGTAGATTATTTTAACCCTTCGTACTCTTGATTCTTCATTGTTTTCCCACACTTGTAGTGTGAAAAACTGAAGAGCTCCTATATGTAGATATGGAAAATGTCAAAGGTCTATAGTCCGATGGAACAATGGCACCTGTCAAGAAAATGACCCTCGCCACGGGATATGGTGAATGACCAACGCGGATGACCAACTCGTGATATTGGCAAGGGAAGGTGAAGTACTTATATGTACATTCATACCATTCTATGACATAAGTCACTCGAAGCCATGATGGCCTTGAGAACCCGACAAGAACTTTGAAGTTAAGCGTGCTCGGGCGGAAGTAGCACCAGGATGGGTGACCCCCTAGGAAGTGTGATTTATAGGTACCTCCAACGTCCAAAAGTGCCCTTGATGTTTTCGACCGCTCAAGTTGAAAGCTTCGTCGTCCTAAGCACATCAAAGCCCAAGGTACGCCGGATGACCAAGTTAAGCACTTCAACGTCGAGGGTACCCCTGGACGCCCAAGTTGAGCACTTCAACATTCCAAGCTGCTCCGGACGGCCAAGTTGAGCGCTTTAACGATCCAAGGTATCCTTGACGCCCAAGTTGAGAACCTCAACGTCCAAGATGCTCTGAACGCCCAAGTTAAGCACTTCAACGTTCCAAGGCACCTCGGATGCCCAAGTTGAGAACCTCAACGTCCAAGATGCTTTGGACGCCCAAATTGAGCACTTCAACATTCCAAGGTACCCTAGGAGCTCAAGTTGAGAACCTCAACGTCCAATATGCTCCGAACACCCAAGTTGAGCACTTCAACGTCCAAGGTACTCCGGACGACCAAGTTGAGCACCGGACGTCCAAGTTGAGAACCTCAACGTCCAAGATGCTCCAGACGCCCAAGTTGAGCACCTCAACGTTCCAAGGTACCCTGGATTCGCAAGTTGAGAACCTCAATGTCCAAGATGCTCCGGACCACCAAGTTGACCACTTCAACGTCCAAGGTACCCTGGACAACCAAGTTGAGCACCTCAGCGTCCAAGGTACCTCGAACGCCCAAGTTAAGCACTTCAACATCCAAGGTATCTCGGATGACCAAGTTGAGCACTTCAATGTTGCAAGCTGCTCCGGACACCCAAGTTGAGCATTTCAACGTTCCAAGGTATCCCGGATGCCCAAGTTGAGAACCTTAACGTCCAAGATGCTCCGAACTCCCAAGTTGAGCACTTCAACGTTCCAAGGTACCCCGAACGCCCAAGTTGAGAACCTGTCACAAACTAAACCAGAAAATCCCAATTCTCTATTACAGATTAAAAAGGAAAATCTAATTATAGTACAATTCTATGGTAAATCCAGGTGTATATATCCATTCCCAAGCTCTTTCTTCGTGACCAAGCTCCAAAACCTGAAAATATAAAATCAACAAACATAAGCTGGGAAGCCCAAATGAGCAATCCTTCAGTACAAGGTATTTACCCATATCCCAATATTATGAGAAAAGTACAAATAATGTATATAATGTGATAAGGATGGCATCTGTGCTTGTGGTGATAAAATAGTAAACAACAGAGATCACACAATCTATTGTTCTCTCCCATCCTCAATTAGTATAAAATCAAAGGTCAACATCACAGTATCCACATGCCTAATTCTATATGGAAATTAGATCTAGTGTGTAATACATTAGATACTCAAAATGATATCAACAGATAATATGCAATGCAAATGCAGAGGGGGCGTTGTATGGTATGTGAAATATAGTAATTTCCCACATGATCTCAATACAACTATCCAGGATGTCCCACCAATGTGACTTCATCCCCGTATTCACGACTAAGGAATAAGATTATTCTATGTGTACAACATAGTTTTATGGGTTTTCAACCAAAGAGGCACAATCCCCCCACTTATTTTTTATCATAGGTAATAATCCGAGGTTTTCACCAATGTGAGTAGGCCCTCAGGGAATCATACATATTCACATTCCATCAGTAGGTATATCAATGATTCACTATCTTCTAAGCTGCACCAATGTGCCGATCCTTGGGAATCATCTTACCACAAGCCTATGATGCATACCACAAAAAGGTTCTCTCTCAACTGGGGTGAAAACACATAATCCACTCATAGGACAACAAAGGTCAATAAGTCAAATCATCTCATATGACAGCCTAAACCCAGGGGTATCATATGGGGCATTAGACTAAGCTATTACAGCAGGATAGTCCATATGCAACTCATAAATCCTTTAATTAATGCATTCACACAATGATTCACAGGCATATATTCAATTTTGCAATCGCATAGGCACAATCTCATGATTCTACACTACAAGGCACAATAGTGCACAACATCGCATACTAAGCACAAATGGTCATCTAAACGTAAGATACATGATATAATCAGTGCAGACAGGATATAAACATCAGGCAAACACTAAAGGATGCAGTAGTGCATAACACCACACTATAAGCAAGCATATAATCATCAAATCCAAGTAAATCTGACAAGGCGAGTACAGGCAAGTTATAAACATAATGCAACCACTATAAGATGAAATAAAGCATCACACCACACTATAGGCAAGCACAATCATCTAAGCATAAACTATATGGCAAATATGAATGCATATGAGGTGTATGGGCCATCATATGACAGTTCATAGACTATTTAGGCAAGGAAATAAGGCCAATAGTCACACACCATCCAAAACGAATGGTAAAGTATTACAATTACAATTCTTTGTGCCCAAACATACATAAAATGAAGGTAGTGAGCTTAAGGAAGGGTTTTGGGGTCACTTACACAAGTTCCCTAAGAACTCGCATTATTAAGCTAACTCAAGATAGACTAGACTTTAGGTATGAGGGGTCATATTTTGCTAGGCAAATCTACCAGCACCAAAAACATGGTAAACATGTGAGGTTAGTCATTCTACAGGTGTCCATAGCTTAACCTTCAACATCAGACCGGAGGAAGTTCTCGGCGAGGTCCTCAGCGACATCTTGGCTCACCGAAAAAGTTGAAAAGGTGCCAAATGAGTTGGCACCTTAGGAACTGGTCCGAATGAATCTCATTAGACCAAAAGTGACTCCGGTTCATCTCAAAATTTTTGGATTCGGCGAGGTCTTTGGCTCGCCGAAAAAGGTCTCAGCGACAATTCCAGTAAGCCTAAAATGTCCTCTGAGATTCGGCGGACTCCTCGGCACGCCGAAGAAGCCACCGAATCACGGGATCAAGGTATTTCTGGGTGAAATTTCACCCAGAGGTTGCTAACCACCTATGGGAGCTTCAAAAATGGTTTCTAGGCCAAGGGAAATCAGTCTACTCAAGGTTCCACCAACTTTCCCTAAATTCCAAACCCTAGAAAACTAATTTTTAACATTAGGGATTACAGGGTTTGCTAATCTTGATCATATAGGTTGTCTACAAGGGATGCGCTCTCAATAGCATGAAATCCATCTACCAAACTCATGGGGGAAGGAAGAACACAATCAAACATGACCTTTCCCCATGCTCATAACATCAAAACATAAATAAATACACAAACATTAAAGAATACTCAACTTGGGGCGTTGTCGAGTCGCCTCCGATGTTGCTTCTCCTTGCATTTGAGGATCTTGAGGTTTCCCCCTGCTTCTCTAAGAGCTCCACAAGAAGAGAGAGAGAGAGAGAGAGAGAGAGAGAGAGAGAGAGAGAGAGAGATTATCAAAATGAGCTTAAGTTTCCTATTTATAGGTTCTAAGGGCAAACTTGTAAATTATAATAGCTACAGGGGTACAACTGGGCTTCTAGCTCTATTCTTACACAATTGATCATCTAATTAATTACTGAGGTTGTAAACACATTTAGGGATCTTGAATAATCTTCTAGGCTGCCTAAATCAATTTTTATCTTGCTAATTAATTTTATTTCCTATTTAACTGCTAAGTTCAGTTTTTTGACCAATACTGCTTCCTAAGTCTATCTGGCTGACCTGATCAGTTTTAAATGACTTAAGGGTTTCTAACATGTTTTATAAGATTAGAGATTTTTAATCCTGGTTTATTAGTGAAATTAAATTACTAAATTACTATTTTACCCTATGATCTCAAGTCAAAGTTTTTAGGGATTATTCAAGTTCTTATAGAACCTCAACGTCCAAGATGCTCCGGACACCCAAGTCGAGCACTTCAACGTTCTAAGGTATCCCGGACGCCCAAGTTGAGAACTTCAATGTTCCAAGGTACCCCGGACGCCCAAGTTGAGAACCTCAACATCCAAGATGCTTCGGACGCCCAAGTTGAGCACTTCAACGTTCCAAGGTACCCCGGACGCCCAAGTTGAGAACCTCAACGTCCAAGATGCTTCGGACGCCCAAGTTAAGCACTTCAACGTTCCAAGGTACCCCGGACGCCCAAGTTGAGCACCTCAATGTCCAAGATGCTCTGGACGCTTAAGTTGAGCACTTCAACGTTCCAAGGTACCCTGGACGTCCAAGTTAAGAACCTTAACATCCAAGATGCTCCGAACGCCCAAGTTGAGCACTTCAACATTCCAAGCCGCTCTTACCACCCAAATTGAGAGCTTCATCAACATCAGTACCTTAGCTCATCGAAAGTGATAAGGTTCAAAAACCTCGAGAGCACCTAGACAAAATTCGTCTCGAGAGTGCTAAGGTTCAAAAACCTCAAAAGCATTAAGACGAACCGTCTCGATAGTTTTAAGGTTCAAAAACCTCGAGAGCACTGAGCCAAACAGTCTCGAAGGTACTAAGGTTTAAAAAACTTCGAAAGTATCAAGACTGGATAATCTTAACAAGTCTTAAGATCACTTGGACGGTAATGCCACCTGATTGATATACCACGACGGAGACCAGATCCCCTCGACGGGCATTCGATATAGAGGTGGGCCTCACGTTCACCAAAGGGATGCGTCCCGGTGGACATGTTGATATGAATTCGCACCTAAAAGGGAGAGACAGTCTTGGACGATGTGAGACGTCAACACGTTGATATGAATCCGCATCTAAAAGGGAGAGACAGCTCTGGAGGATGTAAGACGTCAACACGTTGATATGAATTCGCATCTAAAAAGGAGAGACGGACCTGGACGATGTGAGATGTCAACATATTGATATAAATTCACATCTGAAGGGGGAGACAGCCCTGAACGTTGTGAGACGTCAATACATTAATATGAATTTACACCTAAGGGGAAAGATAAGCTCGGACGTTGTAAGACATTGACACTCCATTTATACAGTCTCGAAAGCATTAAAGTTTGAGAACCTCGAAAGTGTTAAGACTGGATAGCCTCATCAACTTCTATTACACTCATACTACCAATCGTCATCGTCCGTATCTCGGCATCATGAGCGTGACATATAGGGTGACTCACCAACCTCTTGTCATGAACTACATGTCGTGTCACGATTTTCAGTGACATACCTGTAATTCTCCAATACGACTTGGGATTGGTCCACCTAAGAGATTGGGGTAATTAATCTATGTTACCCCGGATTAGCATTTTAACACCATTAGACAATTTCTAATAGATTTCTAACCACCATTCTTTCTCCTAACTACTATAAATAATAGCTCATTTCCCAAAAATTTGGTTGGAGAATTTTCCGAATGGATTAGACTCTGAGAACACGCTCTGTCTGACCTATGCTCATGAAATCCTTAGACCTTGACTACGTTTGACTTGATCCCTATTTGGGTACGTAGGCAACTTGTTGTATGTGCAATCTAAAACCATCATTTGACTAGGGATGATGGGAGAAGCATGGAATATCGTTTAAACATCAGCTCTGAAGAGAGATCATGAACTCCTAACACTCAGACCCACTATTTCCCTTATCCTGACCCGATCCGTTCCATTCCAAACGGTCGTTTTGTTTTACTCTTTTGATTCTTCTAGAGACAGGGTACGGTGGGTAATCGATTTAGGCTTCCGTCAGTCGGTAATTTCTACTATTGGTGACTCTTTCATAAAAACACCCTTTACACTATATAAGTATCATGGATGGTCCATTGGACATCAGTCAACATCAATAGAATTATTGTCGAATTTGTTTGCTTCGAATTAGTTATCTAGGTTGATCTAAGATTCAATGTCTACGAGATTAAACCAATTCAACAAGACCACAACCAAGTTCATGTATGAGATGAAGCGAATGGAATAGTTAATCTTGAGACTAACAATTTCCGCGATGTTATCAAACGAGGATGAAGACCTAGCTATTAGATCCTAGGTGGATAGAGATAGTAATCATTGTGTCCGCAAAGCTAAGGTTTGAAAACATTTTGCTCTCTTAAAAATAAATATTAACTTTGTGCTATTAAACATACTTTTTTATTATAAAAGTAGAAAAATTGATGATAAAATCTACTTCTTTAACATTTACATTTTAACTTTTGAAAAATTGCTTTTCAAAAGTTATAACAACCGATTCAAATTAGTAAAATTGATTATTTTAACAGGAAATGGACAAATCACATTCTTGGTGCACACACGGGACGATTCTTGTGGAGATGATCCGAGCTCCATTGTAAATCTCAGGGTGTCGATTGTCATGATTCAAGTTTGATGGGTATGCATTGCAATTATGCCAAACTCCAAGGGTTCGAGTTAAATTAATCCAATAAAAAGTGTAACGATGTTCCGTATTTACCCCCAAGTTAAATACTGAAGATCGGTCCCAGTTGATTGGCCCAACAGACCAGTCACCAGTCCGGTCCTGTACGTAATTACAGTTGCCTTTGTTTCAGCACCACACGGAAGATGGTCACTGGGACAGTGGACCCGGTCCCACTGTGGAAACGTTCTACCGGCTTTTAAGCAACGTAATTCGAGAGACCCATAGTATCAATTTATAGGGAAAATTACACTTTCACCCTTTGAGGTTTCTGATCATTTCAATTAGCCTCTTTAAGGTCTTTAAAATTACAATGACACTCTGTGTCGAAGACCTCAAGGTAATCTCGGTCAACTAACAGTACCCAGTCATTCTCTGATTTACCCCTAATAAAAAATTGAATGACTTTTAGATAAAACGGATAAACCTGAGATATAAAATATCCCTTTTAATCTCTTGGCTAAAGAACCATCATGTTCTAACATTACACTTGAATCATTCATCAAAGAGAAAAAAGAAGAATAAAAATGCATCAGACGATTGATGAAGAACGGTTTATAAGAGGTATATCAGTCAATGATACAATGTCGTTAGTTGATTAACCCCTCGAGGTTTCCAACCAAAGTTGTCATTATAATTTTAAAAACCTCAGGGTGTAACTGTAATTACCGAAAACCACAGGGGTCAAAGTGTAATTTTTTCCCTATTTATAAGCTGTGCCCGTCCTTTGCGCATCTCTTACTCACTCTCGGTTGCTACGTACACAAACTGCGTCTCTTTCTCATTTTGCCATCTTTAATTCTAAAACTATCTAATAAAGCAGCTTCAATCACGAACCAGTGAGTGCCCTTTCTCGCCTTATCTTGCAAACCCCAATCTCTCTCTCACATCTGGTTTTCATTTCTGTTGATTTTCTGCAGCCGAGCCGATTAGAAATGGTGATGTTTAAGGTTACTAGGGTAGAAACCGTCCCGTTCGAAGGCCAGAAACCAGGAACTTCTGGTTTAAGGAAGAAGGTAATCCAAATCTAAGGATCTCTGTTTGATCTCTTAAGTCTGTACTAGATTGTTTATTTTGCTGTATCAGATTGATTTGATGTTTGAGTTTCGTGTATTTGGATCATTGGATATTGATTTGATCGATTCCGCTCTGTGTTTTGATCAATTCTTTAGTAGGATTCAATCCAAATCTAAGGATCTCTGTTTGATCTCTTAAGTATTTGTACTAGATTGTTTATTTTGCTGTATCGGATTGATTTGATGTTTGAATTTCGTGTATTTGGATCATTGGATATTGATTTGATCGATTCCGCTCTGTGTTTTGATCAATCTCTTTAGTAGGATTCTTGATTATATTATTCTAGGCGATCTATCTTCTTTGAATTTGGATCTGCGTATGTGAAACTGTGTTAACCTGTGGGTGTTTGATTGAAGAGATAGCTGCATTTGCTTGGATGCTTATTTGGTTTCTGTTGATTGAGCAATTGTATATGCTTATTCTGAGTGTATCTGATCCAGTTGTTGGATCTGGAAGCTGCTTTTGTTTTCTCATGGTGTATTGGAATGTGATTTGAGTAATATGAGATTAATAAATTGATTTAATCAGATCTTGTTAAAGACAATAGAGGATGGGTATAATTTGGACCAACTAGGCTGTGAATTGGTGTAAAGTAAGGTGAAAATAAGATGCGGTTAATTCAGCACTATTTGGCCTTGCCATTGTCTAATCAAAATTTTGAGTATCCTTCTTACAGATCAAGACGTGGATGGATTTTTTTTTTCAAAATAGAATTTTCCTGACTCTTGAGAAGTGTTTTGTCACCATGGGATTTCTTTTCTTTCTTCATATTGAATTAAAATACTATTTATTTATGTACTTTATTATACATCATCATCATTATCATAAACTTCTGTGTGAATGTGCAGAGATTTTTGTTTTATGTCAATCTTGCCTAATTAGCTATGGATCTCGATTCTGTATTGAGCCATGTTGCAGTTTGATTACTATGTTCTAGTTTAGCTCCTATCTGCATGATAGATGCTTCCCTTTTACATGGCATGGTACTAGTATATGAAGCAGAGCTTTCCTTTTATAAATCCAGAACCTCTTATTTTGTGAAATTAAATACATAATAGATAATCAAAGGAAAGGAGATGCCTCACAGTGTTCTAAATTTCGCACATGCTACTGGAATTTCGCCATTTCCATGGCCTCTGGCACGAAATATGAAGGGCAGTCGTTGATTTTTTTTTTCGCTGAAATTTCAGACATGATGGAGGTTTGTGAACTTTACCAAATTTCGCCCTATAAAAGCACATTTTGAGAGAAATGCCATCAAATTTCGGCAACATTTCTCTACTTTTCCATTTTCCTCCCTTGTTCAAGCCTAAACACCTATAAAATCCCATTTTTACAATTTTAACGTCATAAACATAACCAAATCCTGTGTAATTGATATATGATAGTGTCATTGCTTTATTTTTTAGTAATATTTATTTAAATTTTTAGTTTGAAAAATTATTTAAAAATATAAAAATTATAAAAAAAAAACAATATTCTATGAATAAAGAATGTAAACCTAATTAAAAGGTTTAATAATAAAAAGTTATATTATCCTAAATATATGCAGTATGAATCTATTTTGTCATATTTTGAGTTATTTCCATGTTATTATCTCTTATTTAGACCTTTATAAAATTTCACACTACAAATCAGCATAATTTCTCTATATTATTTCACCTATACTGTATATAGCCGTAATTGCCTACATATGTATGAATGACTGTACGCGCATGTTTTGTTTTTATATATTTTAAATTTTTTTGCTGTCTTTTACTCTCATTTAAACCTCCTAGAAGTTTCAAGTAAAAATTTTATTTTTCCCATAATTTCCCATTTTTTCCTCAAACTGGCTAAATTTTCTGCCATGTCAGCAAAATTTTGTTGACATTTCACCGAAATTTCACTAGCCCCCTTGGCGAAATTGATGACAAAATATAAAACCTTGATGCCTCAAAATTACTATATTTTTCTAGAAAAGTATCTTACCTTATTATATTATATGTGTGCTCATTCATCGGAATGTTGTTCAATGGTTCGCATTTGATTTGGGCTAATGAGAATACAGTATTTTAATTCCTTATTAACAACCAATTTCCAACTCTTGAATAGTCAGTGAGAATAGTCGGCCACGAGAGTAATCAGATGGTTTAGTTAGCATAGCAATGGCTTTGTCGGGCACAAATGACACTACTACATCATTAGTTAAACAGTTTAATGAGCTTCTTGGAGAGCTAATGCTCTTGAATAATGACTTCTATTAGTGGTTTGAGTGTTTGAGTTTGTTGTAAGTATCATTAGAATAAAAAGTGGCATTTTTTACAGGAATGCCATACTTCAGATTGTAACAATTATAAAGTAGACGTCAATGCATCTTTCTTTCTTTCCTTATGTTTTATTTTTAAGGCAGAGACAAGACAACATCATTTGCATATTTTTACAATTCTTTTTATGTATTTTATGTTGCCTAACAATCCCATGTCGTGGGAGATGTTCTTTTCAGGTTAAAGTGTTCAAGCAACCTAATTACTTGCATAATTTCGTTCAATCAACATTCGATGCCCTTTCAGCCCCAAAAGTTAAAGGTAAGCATACTGTTCTTTCTGATTTGGCCTACTTGTGGAGGAATATGTAATGGTAGCTTATATAGGTTTTATCATTTTTTAATACGTGGTTTATTTAAGTGGAATAGAACTAGATTCTGCAACTTAACTGGCGTTTCCGATCTATGTTCTACTTGTTTCATCAATAGTAGTTTTAGACAAAAGCTTTTGTTTTCATGTCGAGTATTTATGTTGACTTTTTATATCTTCCCTCCCTAAAGGGCGCAATTAAATGTATATGTTACATTTTAAGGATGTCTACAAAGTTTTCTTTTTTCTTGTTTGGTAAGTGCTAAACATTTTTGCATGTCAAGAGACCTGCATCATCTTTTTATTAAAACTGGCTTGCCATGGGATATACTTCTTCAATACTCTTGCATATGATCTGTAAATATTCCAAGTGAAAATACCTTTTAGACTTCTTAAATTTTGGCTTTAGAAATTTATTTGAGTATGACCTACATGTATAGTGGAGAGGCACACCCTTAGTACCAATCTTGGGGACTTGTATTAATTGAATACTTTCAATTACAATCATGCCATTAACATTGATAGTGGTCCTTTTCCTGCCTTTCCTTCTAGCGTTCGAGATCTTCCAATAAAAGTTTTCCTTTCTCCAAAACAGAACATTTCCTATTATAACACTGTTTGATTTGGTAGGATGTGAAAATATAAACTGAATTAAGTTTCTTTGTTCCATTTATTAATAGGTGACATCATTGAAATGTTTATCATTGTCACAGAACTGATTGCACTCTCAATGATTGGTTAAAGGAGACTAATATCGCTTGCCATTATTCCTGGAATCAGTCCTTGTTGTTACCACCAAATCTTTCTTCCAATAGATGTCAGTTTCAAGGAAGGTTGCTGAAAAGGAACTCTTATTATATATTCATGTTTGGTTAACTATCAGGACTTAGTTGAATTACTGTTATGCGCTTTTGAGTGAGAAGGGGGGGAGCAACTTTTGAGTCTGTTGTGGATTATGATCTTGCATTAGTAAGCACATTTTTTTTGTTGAATGACCTTGCTTTTTTCCTTCTTAGGAGGAATGAGTTAGAAGCTATACACATTGCAAAATCTTTCCAGCTGAAAGTCTAGCTATACAGTATTGGTGATGGATGTAGGATTGTCAATGGGTTGAATACAGATCGGATCCACCTGGATCTGTATTCGAATTCGACGGATCCTTATTCGTCCAATAATCCGACCGGATCTTTAAAAGAAAAGTCATATTCGAATTCAACCGAAATTCGATATTTGATCAAATAATATACATCTGAGTTCAAAATATGCAATTTGAATATTATTTCACTATTTTTAAGGAAAATAAATGAAAATAAATTTTTTAAAGTTTTATGAAATATAATTGAATATTGGATCGGATATGATTGAGTTCATATTTGAATTCAATTTTAATCAGATATGAATATTCAGATCCATATTTGACCCATCAGATTTCAAGGGCTAACCATATTCGAGATTCTTGGGTCAAATTCGGATATAGATCCGACCCATTGACAGCCTTAGATGGATGTTTGCATTAAGAGGTTAAAGATAGAAAAGAATGATAATGACTTAAAAATAAAATGGTGGAATGTAAAGGAGAATAATTAAATGTTTTTAGAGATAACTAAGAAAGGAAGGAACCTAGAATCTAGAAGTAGAGCCTCAAAAATGTTGGATGCAATGGCCAACTGTATTAAAGGAGTCTGAAAGAGATTCCGGGAGAGTCTAAAGGAAAAAATTACTCCCATAAAGAAAGTTGGTGGTATTGAAGTTTGAAAGCCAGTTGAAAGAAGTTTCTCTAC
This sequence comes from Pachysandra terminalis, assembly GCA_031762675.1. Taxonomy (NCBI): domain Eukaryota; kingdom Viridiplantae; phylum Streptophyta; class Magnoliopsida; order Buxales; family Buxaceae; genus Pachysandra; species Pachysandra terminalis. The sequence continues at coordinate 18,908 of JAUPMG010249465.1, forward strand.
TTTAAGATTGGCAAAGAAATAGAAGTCAGGAAAAGTTAGAAAATATGAAAGCCAAGAAGGGACATCCTTTGGTCTATAGGTCCAGCAGTGATGACTTGGTTTTTATGGAAAGAATCAAAGAATCTTCGAAGGACATGAACTTCAATCGGTCAGCTGATTAGGGAGGCGAAGTTTACTTTGTTTTGTTGGGCGTCTATGGTTTCGGTACTTAGAGATATCCGCTTTGAAGAGTTTTGGGATTGTGAGTGAGGGTTACAGCATATTGTGAGGTCTCTTTGGGCGTGGTTCTAGTGTTTGGTTTGGGGATGTATGCTAGTCATTTCTGCTTGTGAACCTGATGTATACCCTTAGTGTACCGTTTGTTGGCTTGGTTCACGCGCACGCAAACAAGCACCGGCCGCAACAGTAGGGAACTATGACCAATAGAGTCAGACACATGGCTACATCCGCACGCAAAAGGCCTGATGTATACCCTTAGAGTACCACAGGTCTTCCTTTCCTGCTTTCTTTTTCATTAATATATATTTCTATTCATTGATTTAAAAAAATGGAAGCCAAGAAGATAATAAGTGAGGCCAAGCAATAGGCATATGATGATTTATCTAATAAGCTGGCCTGGGTATAGAGGACGGTGAGAAATATGTCCATGAACTTGCAACCAATGTTGTTATCACTTAGGTGTTTTTCTGAGGACCTAGGCGATACTCTCTTAGCATGAGATTAGGTCAGACAACTGCATAGCCTAATTAGTTACATAATTTTGTAATTTCTTGTCTTATTTAGTAAGCGAATGACATAAAATATTAACATATTAAGTTATTAGTAAGAAGTTATTATTTAATAAGTATAATTTTTTTCTAACTAATAACAATTAGTTTAATCATTTTTTTCTACATATAAAAGCCCCTTAAGGCTTTATTCAATTAAAGAGGAAGGTGTAGGTGTCCAGCCAACAAGGTAAGGCCTCTATCTCTCTCTCTCTCCTCATGGTCTAAAAATCGATCACTACTGCCTAGAGTTCTTGGCAAATTTTTATTTTTCTTTTTACAGCCTTCTCCTCTCTCTTCATAATCGACTATAACAATTGACTCTTTTTATTTCTTATTTTTACAAGTACGTTTAACCTCCTCTCTCTTTCTTTTATCCACACTCCGTAGTCTATTGTTGACTTTATCCTTTTTTTTAATAAGCACCTGGACCTCTTCTTTTCGCTAATTTCTTTTTCTCTCTTGTTATTTTTGTTATTATAATAATGTATTTTCGTTTTTTAATTTTGTTGTTTAATTAGTTCTATTCATGCTTCTTTTTAATAAGATGCGTTATGATTAACTAATATGTTCCTTTAACTTATAAGCACTAAAATCGCATGTGTAAAGGCATGAAGAGACCTTGCTGCCGTTGCATGATTTATTCATCAAATCAGCTTTTATATTTCCCTTTACTGTTTTTTTTTTCCTATTTAAATTCATTTCATTATGAAGTCCTATTGTTTAATATGTTGTTGATTTTCACATTAGGCTATATTTGTAGGAAACATGTCATCTTGATCATTTATTAAGAAAATGTTGCATATTTTGTTGTTCAACTTGTTGTAGAGTACTTAGGAATCATGTAAAACGAATTGCTCTTGAGCTTGTCACCTAGGCCAAATGTAGGTCTATCACCTAGCTTCGAGTAGGCATTTTAACAATCTTGCTTGCAACATTTAGAGAGTGGAAGATAGCAGATCTAAATCAAGTTAGAGTCACGATCTGAGAGTCCTACTCTACAAGTAACACAGCTTTGTATGGGTTAGTAAGTGCTTCCTAGATCTGAAAGCACTCCTCTTGTAACATTTGGGTGTTTGTTTTATCTTTGGAACATGCTTAGGACAAAAGTGTTTTTTCAAGAAGCTTGTTTTCTCAAAGCAGGGAGAGATCTTTTAACAACCTTGCTTGCAACACTTAGAGAGTGGAAGATAGAAGATCTAAATCAGGTTAGATGCATTAAGAGTCATGATTTGAGAGCCTTACTCTACAAGTAGCGCAGATTTGTCTGGGTTAGTAAGCGCTTCCTAGATCCGAAAGCACTCCTCGTGTAACATTTGGGTGTTTGGTAAAATCTTTGGAACGTGCTTTGGACAAAAGTGTTTCTTCAAGAACCTTGTTTTCTCAAAGCAGGGGGAGATTTGCTTTTGAAAGATGCATTTATAGGAAGTAAAGAAAGTTGGGGAGAGTGTTCCGAAAAGTTACTAAATGGAGAATTAATTTTTCTTTTACTTTTTTTTTTTATAATGGATTTTTTAGCAAACATGAGATGATATTACAAGGGGCATCAAACACTAATAAGGAATAGAAGCCAAAGCAAATAAAAGCACTAAAAATGAAAAGCAAGCTACCATATAAAAAGAAATGAAAATCTATAACTCAAGATTGTGAAACGCCTAGGCAAAGCTAGACGATAGACTTGCCTATAGCCTAGGCGATTGCCTTAACAATTAGGTGGTTGTCGAGGCAACAAGTTTTGGAGCAATTGGTTTTACACGATTCCTAAGTACTCTACAGTAAGTTCAATAACCTATGCAACATTTTCTTATAAATTAATGTGACATGTTTCCTACCAATATAGCCTAATGTGATGACCAAGAAATATATTAAACATGAGGAACTTAAAATGAGATAATTTCCAATTGAAATTCAGGTGAAGGATTTATAGAATGCGAGTTCCTGGGCCGATTCCCATGCTTATTCTTCGGCCTATTTTGATGAATTAATCATGCAGCAACTAGCAAGTAAGGTTTCTTGCATGTCCTTATGAGAATGCATGCGATTTTAGTTCTTTCAAGTCAAAGGAACAAATCAATTAATCACAATGTATCATATTAAAAAAAAGCATGAATAGAATTAATTTACCAAAAAAATTAAAAAATACAAAATCCATTATCACAATAAACTACAATAGAAATTGAAATTAGGAAAAGAAAGATAGGAAGGTACTTAAAAAAACAAATAAAAAAATAAAGTCAACAATTGGATGTATAGAATGTGGGGTGTGGACAAGAAAGATAAAGAGAAAGGTTAGGAAATACTATATATATATATATATATATTAAATTGGTATGTTTGATTATGGAGAGAGGTAAAGAAGGCGAGAGGAGGCTTCTTGTAAAAAAAAAAAAAAAAACATAAAAATGAATTTTAACGAGTTTTTATATTTGCAAAAAATGATTAAATTAATTATAATTAGTTAATAATAAGTTATAATTATAAAATTAAGTAATAATATCTTACTAATAATTTAATATGGCTTAAAGATGGTGATGGTAACACAAAGTTCTTTCATAAGATGGCTAATTTCAAGAGAAAGAATAACAACATTGTGATGCTGGAAAAGAATGGTAGGATGATTGAGGATCAGAAGGAGATAGAGTTAGAGA
>JAUPMG010249483.1:0-22317 GCA_031762675.1 Pachysandra terminalis
GATCCAGGTGGAGGTAGGGTTCCCTCCAAGAGTTGCGACTCCCTGTGACTGTGCTGTACACACAGGATCCACTGTCGGCCTTAACCTTGTGTGGTTCATGTATTCCGTGGTAGTGATGCATGTTGGCGTATTGGGATCATGTGAACATCCAACGCCACAGTACCCAATCTCATTCATTGCATTCATTTAATTGTAATGGCCATCATGATTGGCTAGTAGTTTACTTGTTCATGTCATTGCATCTAATGGACAAACCATTGCATTTATTCATGGCATGGCATGCATTCATGGATATGTATTTGAGTGTGTGAATCTTAGTTAGTACTATGTACTTGCTGAGCACGTAGCTCAGGCCTTTTGGCTTCCAACATTTCAGGTGACATAGTTAGTGACGCTGTGGTGGACAACTGGATGATTTGGAGGCGGTGACGAGAAGACTTGGCTTTCTTCTGCGTATCTGCTGTTTTGGACTCTTTGTATTTTGGCTAGAGTAGTTGGATTCTCTTGGTTAGGTTATGTTTTCAGCCTCTTCTTGTACTTATGGATATTAATGATGTATTTTAAACTTTGTATCAGTTTAAACATCTTTATATATATTTTTACTTCAGCTGTTGATTCTCTGATTTTAGTTTGGATCTACTGTTTTATTGGTAGAGGTTGTCACCCTCTTGGGTTGTGTGTATGGAGAAGGGGGTGAGATTCATACCTTGAATCCTCGGTCTATGCTCATGGGTTCGTGAAGCATACCCTGGAATTCAGGTCGTGACACCAGTACACCAATTAGTCTGCTGGATGCCACCTGGGTGAACCAGTAGCCTAACAGGCACACTGGCAGGCTGCCGGTTTGCCCAGAAAGTGCAAAACAATATATTATTTATATTCTAAGTTGTTTTTAGCAGTTTCTTTCAACAGAGACCCATATTTAAATCAAATTCTGAACTTAACCAAATCAAAATAATAATCAAACAACCACCTTACCTTTCTTGGACTGATTAAACTTTTAAAACTTGAATTTTTATGAAAATAGTTTACTCTTGAGTTTTAATTCAAAGTGCTATGTCATATTGAATGAATATGGCGTATCACCAAATTCAAATAAAAAATTATAGAATAATTGAGTTTACTTACCTTGCTCAAAGCTTTGGATCTTCCTCTTCTTCGGCTCAGTTCATATTTGAACTGTTCTTCCACAACCTTAGCTCTAGCAATCACTTAGACTTTAGTTTAATGATTTGGACATCCATGTAGTGTTTATATAGTTTTTAATCTTGTCGAATAGTTAGTCTAGAGTTATACTTAGTTTAGGTTTAATCCTAACCATTGGTTTTAAGTCTTCTAATTATATTGAGAATATTAATGGGTGTTTTAAACATTTGTTTAGAGTCCTAGTTCCATTATGACTTGGCTTTTATTTTTCATGTTTTAATTAGCATAAAAATTATCTATTTAATTAACCTAATTGGGTTTAAGTTTAGTTGGGCCTTAGTCTTATTGGGTTTTACGTAAGTCCATCTAATTACTTGTTAGAGCTAGGTCCTATTTGGTCAGTTTTAGTTTAATCTGTTAAACCAGTTTTCTATTTAAGCTAAAATAACCTTTGATTATAACCTATAGTTTTAATTTATTAATTACTTTAGGTTAGTGAAATTATTAGCTTTTAGATTTGTGATTAGAAGTCCCTAATACATCTTAGCTATAACTTAAAGAGTTATGATTGTGTGTGAAGCACTTTAGTTTCCTATTGTGCAACCCACCAATCACAAGCAGTCAAAGTCAAAGGTGTAACTATCTTACTAAAATTTTAAATTACCCCTATATTTTTAGTTAATTAATAATTAATCCCTATAAAAGTTCAGGTTATTACACTAAGACTCTCATGGATGTGACCATTTTGTAACAGTTCTTCTACTTGGCACCGTAACTCATCATGCTCCCTATGACTCATGCGATAGTGTGGTTTGTTAGGCAAGTTAGAACTCGGAACTAGATCAATCTGATGTTGTATGTCCCGTAGAGTTGGTAGCTCATTTATGTAGTAGAGGTGACCGCAGATGATTACTTAGAAGCGCTGGATCGAAATAAGATGCACGGCACGCATCGTGGCTTCAAATGGGCATAACTTACGGCTCTGGTGTCAAAATTGGGCTTATAATACCATTTCAAAATTCCCTCGACGAGATCTTCAAGAATCAAAGATACGCCATGACATGAGATGTATGATGGTCGTTTAAATTCGTTTAACCCTCAAAACGCCCTCCAAAGTATTTTACTCATTTTTATTAATTTGCTTTCATATTTCTTTTAGGCTTATTTGTAGTAGTTTCCTATTTCTTTTAGGTGCTTCCTATTTCTTTTAGGAATTGTTTTTAGCAATTTTTTTTTATTTCTTTTAAGATTGCTTTTTAGCAGTTTCCTATTTCTTTTAGGACTGTTTTTCTTAGATACGTTTTTCTTATAAATAGGGAAGTGATTGTAGAGATTTCATTATTAGAATTTTTGTGAAATTAAATTGATAAGTTTTCTCTCTTACTCTTATTGTTCTAAGGTTTTGCCTAAAACCCTAGCAAATGTAGAAGGTTGTGTGATCTGTGACTGGATTCATCAACTCTCTTCTTCTTCGCCTTACATCAGTTGGTATCAGAGCTAGCGTCGATATGCCGCTTCACAGATGTGGTGGGCTAGATGCTCCTTTGGAAGAAGTTTACGAGCGTGATGTTGTAGCAAGACTCACACGACATATTGAGATCCTAACCCAACAAATGGTGGCTTTGAACGAGCGTTAGAACATGGAGTAGGATACAGAATCCAAAAATCCATTTGCAGACGTCGAATTGAGGAGGAGAGATGATTTTAATTCAAGGCATTGGGAATCTGGATTGAAGGTTGATATGCCTGATTTCCATGGCGGTTTACAATTGGAAGATTTCCTGGATTGGATTAATATTGTGGAGGAGATTCTGGATTTCAAGGAGGTTCTCAATGATAAACGGGTTCCTTTGGTGGCTACTAAATTCCAAGGACGTGTTTCTGCTTGGTGGCAGCAGGCCAAACTTACCCGAGCCAGACAAGGTAAATGTAAGATCAGTTCATGGGAAAAGCTTAAGAAGCATATGCGCTAAGCTTTTCTGCCGCATAACTACACAAGTGTTCTGTATCAACGTTTGCAAAACCTTTGCCAAGGGGTGAGATCAGTGGATGATTACATCAATGACTTCTATCATTTGGTGTCCCACAATGATTTAGCCGAATCTGAAGAACAACTTGCAGCATCTAGGTATATTGGAGGTTTGAGATACCTTGAAGTTATTTGACCTATTTTCTATTTCCGAAGCACATGCTAGAGCTCTTCATTTTGAGAAGCAGATCGGTCGAAGGGGTGGTATTGCAGGAACCTTTAACCCTACTTTTGCACCCAACAGTAAGACACCTGTGCAGATAAACATTAACGTACAGCCCATGGGAAGACCTTTGACACAGTTAATCATTAACAACAAACCAGTCAATACAGTGGGAATAAAGTGTTTCAAGTGTGGAGAACCAAACCATTAAGAGAATGAATGCAGAAAAAGTCATAGACCTGGTAAAGGGTTGTTTGTGGAAGGTGAGGAATTTGTCAAGGAATCAGAAGACGAGCCTGAGCCGGATACTATATTCGATGAAGATAACCTTCCAGAAGAGTATGTTCGGGGTGATTAAGGGTCGCTCTAGTGATTCGTAGGATCTATCGCACCCCAAAGGAGACAGACAATGACAGATGGCTTCATCACAATATCTTTCACTCCATCTGTACCATTGGCGGTAAAGTCTACCAACTCATTATTGATTCGGGCAGTTGTGAGAACGTAGAGGTAGAAGAAGTTGTTCGAAAGTTGAAGTTGGAACCCACAACACCCCTATCCCTACAAGTTGTCTTGGCTTAAGAAAAGCAATGAGGTAAAAGTTATTAAAAGCTGTTTAATTAACTTTTCTATTGGCTTCAAATACAGGGATAAAGTGTAATGTGACGTTGCTATGGATGCTTGTCATCTTCTATTGGAACGACCATAGTAGTACGATAAGGATGTTACACATGAGGACCTTAAAAATACTTATAGCTTCATGTGGGATAATACCCGAATCATACTCATGTCCCAGAAAGAGACTGTGCCTGAATCACCAGTTTAAAAGGGCTCCAATCTCTTGTCTATAGGCAGATTTATGAGGGAGACGAAAGAGACGGAGATGATATATATACTAGTTGGTATGGAGAGGGAGATTGGTGGACCTGTTCTAGAAGTTGTGAAACCATTACTTTAGGAGTTTCAGAGTTCATTCCCTGAAAGCCTCGTCGATGAGTTACCACCTCCTTGGGGTATACAACATTAGATTGATCTGGTTTCGAGTTCCAATCTGCCCAATAGACCACACTATCGCATGAGATTCAAAGAACATAATGAGTTATGACGACAAGTGGAGGAACTGTCGGGAAAGGGTCACATCCGTGAGAGCCTCAGCACTTCTGCTGTACCTGCATTGCTCACGCCAAAGAAGGATGGTAGTTGGCGTATGTGCGTAGACAGTCGAGCAATAAACAAGATCATAGTTAAATACAGATTTTCCATCACCCGACTTGATGAATTGTTAGATCAGTTGGGTGGAGGTACTATTTTTAGTAAGATGGACCTGAAAAGTGGTTATCACCAGATTTGAAAACGTCCTGGAGATGAGTGGAGGACCACCTTCAAGACTCATGAGGGGTTGTACGAGTGGCTAGTAATGATGTTCAACTTGTCCAATGCTCCTAGCACCTTCATGCGGGGTCATGAACCAAGTGGTGAGACCCTTCATTGGAACCTTTGTGGTGGTTATTTTGATGATATTTTGATTTATAGTGTTGACCCAAATTTGCATGTGCAGCACAGAGAGGTTCTTTCAGTTTTGTAAAGGGAGCAACTTTACGTGGCCATTAATAAGTGTTTGTTTATGACAGACACGATGTTATTTCTTGGATACATTGTCTCTAAAGATGGCATCTCCATGGAATATTCTAAGGTGGATGCAATGAGACAGTGGCCGAAGGCCACTAATATTCATGAGGTACGGAGTATTCATGGTTTGGCATCTTTTTATAGGCGATTTACTCCCCATTTCAACTCTATCATGGCGCCTATTACAAGCTGTATGAAGGCTGGAAAATTTTTATGGTCCAAAGATGAAGAGCAAGCCTTTTCTGTGATAAAGGCTAAGTTAACATCAGCACTTGTTCTTTCTCTTTTCGATTTTACTAAGCCTTTTGAGCTTCATTGTGATGCTTCAAAGGTGGGTATTGGGGCTGTTCTGAGCTAAGAGGGGAGGTCTGTTGCTTATTTTAGTGAGAAGTTGAATGACACTAAGTTGAGATACAATACATATGATGTCGAGTTCTATGCAGGTACAAGCCTTAAAGCATTGGCGTCATTATCTTGTGATGCAGAGTTTGTTGTGTATTCTGATCATGATGCTTCGAAGCATGTCAATAGTCAGAATAAGCTCTCTTCTCGACATGCAGATTGGGCCTCTTATTTGTAGGAGTACACTTTTGTTCTCAAACATAAGCCTGGTTTATAGAACCGTGTTGCTAATGCCTTGATTCGTAGAGCCTCTTTACTCACTACCATGCGCACCTAGGTACTTGGTTTTGATTCTTTTCGGGAGTTATTGGCTTCTGATCACTATTTTGCGACTGCGTTGGATGAAGTAATAGCAGGACATCGATCGGACTTCATTCTCCATGATGGTTTCCTTTTTAAGGGGAATCAGTTATGTATACCTGATTCTAGTCTTTGGTTGAAAATTATCAAGGAGTTGCAAGATGAAGGACAAATGGGACGAGACAAGACTTTCCTACTTGTGTCTAGCTCCTATTTCTGGCCAACTATGCGTAGGGAAGTGTATAGATTCGTGCGGAATTGCCATACTTTCCAAATTGCTAAGGACAAAGCAACTAATGCGGGGTTTTATATGCCTCTTCCTATTCCAGGACAATCACTGTCTGATGTGAGTATGGATTTTTTCGTAGGACTTTCTCGTACACAAAGAGGTATGGACTCTGTCTTTGTTGTTGTTGATCGTTTTTCAAAGATGACACACTTCATTGCTTGCAAGAAGACTACGAATGCAATCCACGTGGCACAATTATATTTTCGTGAGGTTTATCGTCTTCATGGTCTTCCACAATCCATTGTTTCTAATCGAGACACTCGGTTTCTTAGTCACTTTGGAGGTGTTTGTGGAAACTTGCAAATACAGGACTGGTTTTAGCAATGCCTATCATCCTCAAACCAATGGCCAAACGGAGATTGTTAATCATACGTTGGGTGATTTACTACGAAGCTTGGTGGGAGCCAATTTGAAGATGTGGGATCAGAAATTGTACCAAGCGGAGTTTGCTTACAATCGCACTGTCAATAGGAGCACGGGTTTCAGTCCTTTCAGCATTGTATCTGGTTATTATCCCAAATCACCATTGGACTTAGCTCCTATACCACATTTGAAACGTCCGGCCAAGAAAGATGAAGATTTTATTACACACTTGTAGGATAGACATGACGCTGTTCGAAAAAATATGCAGGAGTTGAATTCCAAATACAAGGTTGCAGCTGACAAAAAACGATGTCATGTAGAGTTCGATGTTGGTGATTATGTGTTGGCAATCTTGACCAAAGATGGGTTTTCTTTTGGAGAGTACAACAAGCTTGCTTTAAGGAAGATTGGACACTAGAGATTATCGAGAAGATCAATCCTAATGCTTATCGTTTGAAGCTGCCAAGTCATATTTGTACGGCTGACATGTTCAATGTGAAGCATCTTGTGCCATGTTATGGGGATAGTTCCAATGAAGACGTTGCGAATACGAGGGAGAATTCTCTCCCACTTGGGGAGAATGATGTAGTAGAGGTGACCGTGGATGCTTACTCAGAAGCGTTGAATCGAAATAAGATGCACCATGCGCACCGTGGATTCAAACGAGCATAACTTTCGACTCCTGTGTCAGAATTGGGATTATAATACCATTTCGGAAAGCCCTCGATGAGATCTACAAGAATCACAACTATGTCAAGATACGAGATGTGTGTCGGCCGTATGAAGTCGTTTAGACCCTCAAAATGGCCTCAAAAGTCTTTTACCAGTTTTAGTAATTTTTTGCTTTCTTAGTTCTTTCAAGATTTTTTTTAATTGCTTCCTAGTTCTTTTGGGATTGATTTTCTTTAATCAGTTTTCTATTTCTTTTAGGATTGCTTTTAGCAATTTTCTATTTCTTTTAGGATTGCTTTTTAGCAGTTTCCCGTTTCTTTTAGAACTGCTTTTATTAGATAGGATTTTCTTATATATAAGGAAGTGATTGTAGAGATTTCATTATTATAATTTTTATGAAATTGAGTCGAGAAGTTTTCTCTCTTATTCCAATTGTTCTAAGGTTTTGCCTAAAACCCTAGCAACTGTAGAACGTTGTGTGTTCTGTGGCCAGATTCATCAACTCTCTTCTTCTTCGCCCTACATCACTCATCGGGGAGGATTACAGGGAATGCACTCTGAAACTCTTGAAGTAATGGTTTCGCAGCTTCTGGAACAGATCCACCAATCTCACCCTCCATGCCAATTAGTACATAGACCATCCTCGTCGCTTTCATCTCCCTCATAAATCTCCCCATTGACAAGAGATTGGAGCCCTTTCCAACTGGTAATTTAGGTACAGTCTCTTTTTGGGACATGATTATGATTCGAGTATTGTCCCACATGGAGGTATAAGTATTTTTTCGGCCCTCATATGTAATATCTCTATCGTACTGCCATGATCGTCCGAACAGAAGATGACAAGTGATAAGTGTGTAACACTTGCACTTTTAGACTTATTACTAATGCTTATTAGTCTTAGAGCTGTATTTATGTGAATGAATTAATGCATTTATATTGTTTCGCAGGGTTGGTGATGAAGAGGAGAATATGGGCCTAAATCAAGCCAACTAAAGCCTTAATTGGATCAAGCTTCAAATTCCTAAAGAGCAGAAGATTAAAGCTCAAATCCCAAACCAATTATACCTTGAAGCCCAAGGAGGAAGCCCAAGTGGAGGCCCAAAGACCAAGTAAAAGCTCAGCCCAGAAATCTCAGAGATTGCACAGTGCGATCGATCACAGCACATTAGGATTGGTAGCATTGAGATCGAGCGCACCGCAGTGCGATCGAGTGCATGCAGGATTTTAGCAGAGTTCCATGTTTGTTTAGTGCTTGGGTCTGTACATGATTTGCTCCCTACTTCTTTTGGATAACTTCTAAACTTGTATTATAAGACTCCTGATAGGATGTAGATATTTAGAATTAGAATTGATTGAATTCTTTGAGATCTGCAATCTGGTTTTCTGCGTTTTTGTGTTTTTGGAGAATACGACGAACTGGGGCGTATGCTGTGAATGGAGATGAACTTGTACACATCCTTTTTGAAGACCAACCCGTCCATGAGTAGCTAAACTCCTTGTGGAGTGTTGATGTAATCTCTAACTCTTTGTTTATGGTATTAATCTCATGATTTTTAGGTTTTTAATTTACTTGTTTGATAATTGCATAGTTAAGAGGATTACTGAAATCGGATTTAATGTTTATAATCAAGCCTAATAGAATGATTTGGCCATAGTTTTGTTAGGATTGAACCCAAAGTATTCTTATTTTCTGTGATTATAAGAATACTGATTATGCAATCGTGCTCATTGGCATGATGATTAAGATAGGATTTGATAGGCCCTGCTTAGAGAAGACGGGTTGTACTGCAGATTAGATTAGTTAGTGTAGGTAGACAGTCCGTGCAAATCGAAGATGGGTTATGCTTATCCCTTATGATAATGTAATTCATACTAAGAATTTGATAGTTTATGCTTAGAGATATCGAAGATAGATTATGCTTATTCTTAGCATGATACATTTTTGGGAAATTGTAGTGAGCTTGTAGCCACACAAGTCTATTTCAGACATTGATTAAATTCCTAGATTTCATGATATTAGCCATATTCAAGGGTTAGAGGGATCATCAATACTCTGCTCTTTTTCTTATTGATTAAACCCCTTTAATTTAGTTTGATTTAGGTTTTAGAATTAAATCACAAGATTCCTTTAATTTAACAGTCTAAATCCCATTAGTCCTTGAGGTTCGACACCCTCAAAATAGTCCTATCCTACTTAGATTTGTTCTATTGCGAGTGATTATAATTCACACATCAATGGTCAATTTGTCATATGGGCTAACCACCCTGGAGATGGTCAATTTTTCATCTAGGTTAACCACCCCGGAGATGGTCAATTCGTCATCTAGGATATCCACCCCGAGGATGAAGAGCTCGCATCCAATCCTTCACAAGTGAAAGTGATTGGTCTCACAAGCAACAATCAAGGATTCACCTCACGCATTGGTATATGGAAACCCTTGCTAGAAAACGGAGTCACCTCGGTTAAAGAGGTGGGTGATTCAAAAGCAGCCATCCGAATGTTGCAAAGTTACTACCGCACTTCGGGGCCCCGAGCGAAGTCTATTCGACTCGAATCGAAAGTTGCCTGAAGTCAGAGATCATGTTAGAGGTGTAACCTCGGATAATGGTGTAAGTTCACTAATCCGATGCCTCGGGGTGCTAAGTTGATACATCTGGTAAACACCCCTGAACTTCTCTTCTAGGGAATCACATCCTGACAAACTTAACACATTTGCGTGATTCCATCTTGGGATTAACACCCTGAATCTCTTTATAGGGAGCCATGCTTTGGCAGATTTAGCATATTTGCGATACTCCTGCTCTGGACGTGCAACTCGAATCCCTTTGTGGGAAGTCAAGCCGCAGCAGACCAAATGTACGTATAGGGTCCCAATTCGAGGTTGACATTCCGAGTCCTTTCCTTTTGGGGAATCACCCTGTGGCAGATTTAGCACATTTTTGTGATTCCGACTTGGGATTTGCACCCTGCGCTTTCCAAAATTACATGTTTTGGTCTAAACAAGAGGGGGGAATATCGAGGAGGCCCAGAGAAATAGTCCAGGGTGAACGGCACAGATTCACTTGGGTAATGTTAGGGGACTGGTTGAGTTGCAGAGTATGTGTGTTCGCTCTCCATATTGCGATAAGTGTCCCTCATGGCCTTTAGATGGGCGACACCTGTCACCCAGATAAGAGCTTTGACCTAAGGTTTTGGCTATAAAAGCCCTTATTCCTGTTGAATAAGGGATTCGGAACCTGGGACCTCGGGGAGCCATTCTTTTGATTTCAAAACTTAAGGAAGCCATTGACTCCAAAGAATTGTCAAAGCTTATCTGCAACTCCACTTTCAATATTCCTAAACCTTTGGTCCCTCTCTTTTGACTTTCTTCTTGTCTTACAAAAAACCTTGCGCTAGAACGGCCAACACGTGGTTTATGCCAGTGTAAGACAGGTATTCGAACCTCCTCTACTCAGATTGGTAGACCACTTAGGTATAAATACCTATCATTTCTTGTTAACTTATTGATATATCTACCAATTTGGGGATCACCAGTACGGCGGGAGCACTTAATACCGCTGACGATTTGTTTCCTTGAATTTCTGTTCTATTACAAAAGTAACAGTTGATATATATTGACAATCTTATTTCTGTTCTAGTACAAAGTAACAGTTGATATTGACAATCTTGACCTAACCGTGTTAATAATTGAAAAAAAAAAGTCCAATTGGTTGAGGTTAGTTTAACGGCTTGGAATTGTTATCAATATTCTCTCTTTCTATACTACGGGCCGAGATAGCAATCTTATGATAGTACCGGGAGTCCTAGATATAATAAAACTACTTCAGCGGAGGTATTAACTCAATTTCCTAACATATTTCTAATTTCCTTATATATCTTGAAATGAAAATCTGGCAAGTTAATGTAAATAAGAATAAATGGAAACTCTCTCGCTCTCTCTCATATGGAAACAAATTAAAAAAGTCATTTGTGATACAATACAATTAGTACCAAGTCCAGCTAAAGCTGGAGAAGAGAAGAAGACCTCCCTCTATAAGTACTCTTAAACCTAGGCTCCTCTTCTTAACCCTCCCTGTCAACCAAATGGCTACTTGTGTTGTTTCTACTGAAGAGCTGAAGTAAGCCCTTTGAATTACTCTCTTATTTTATTTTCTTTGATTTGATCAGTGCTTGGCTTGCTTTCTCTTTATTTAGTTTACAATAATGTTGTTTGGTTTGGTTTGTTTATTTTATTTTATTTTATTTTTGTTAATATATAAAAACTATGTAAGTACGTTTTTTTTTTTTTTTTTTGGTGAAAAAACTAAGTACTAAGGAATGGATGTTTAAAATTTGTACCGGCATGTTTTCTCTTGGTTCATGTTATACGGGGTTACATTGTCCGGAGCATGGGCGGCTGCAGCAGATGTTGCAGCACGCATCTAAAGGTGCCACACATCTACTAGCGTGCATAAATGCGTACTAACGTATCAGGCTTTGAAAGATGTGGCAAGGTCTTGATGGGTTGGCTCGTATCCATGTTATACACATTTGAACTTTTAAATTGCTTATCATCATCCCATTCAATGAACAGAAATCACTTTGTCCCCAAGAGGACGCCTAATCTTGTTTTGATAAGAACCCAATTGATTCTCATAATAATAGAAGCATGGAATTCCATGCTACTACTCTGAAGTCGTAAAGCGAAGGCAAGAACTAGAGCAAGAGCAGGAGAGCATCAAATGTTACTATATCTCCAAAGTGAGAACGGCTTCAAAGCATAGTGGGAATGGCTTCATAGCATGTAAATATACAGGACTTGGATCTTCTGTAAGGTAGCTCCCAATAAGTCTCGTGTGAGGCTCACAGGAGGGTAACATGTGTCCACAAGTGGGCCCATTAAGAAGGGTGACCTGTCATTTTTAAAACCCTAAGAAAAAAGTGAACCTAGGACCCATCACATTAACCAGCTTCTACTTTAATATGTAGACGCATGCTAATGTGGTGGGCTAGCCTAGGACACATGTCACTCTCTTGTGAACCTCACAGGAGGTTTCTTGTGAGCTACCTCACAGAAGATCGTCATCCAAATATACATATTATTATTTACACTAAATCTTGTTTTGATGAGATCAGTGTTTTCGCATTAGTTATTGTTACTAAAAGATATTTAGACTGCGTTTGTCCTAGCTTGTGCTTTTGGACAAACACTCGTTGGATAAGTGACTCAATAAGAGCACTTATAAGTTACAGAATAAATTATATTGACACACCCTTGGGTTTGATATAATGGCAACAAGTATTGGACCAAACTAGAGGGCGGAGGGGGGGCTTAATGATCTGTAATAGTTAAACATCAGCTATTTTTTAATTATTTATTTTCTGATTTTAATTTTTGTTATTATTTATTTATTTATTTTTAATTTTAATTTCTATCCTATAATTATATGAGATAGATGGGGCTTTCCTAATTCCATATACAACCTATTTTGTTCTTAATGATTATTAAACAAGGCATACAAGGGTGTTTTCGTCCTTAAAAAATATTACCGTAAGCGAAAAACAAATATCCCATTACTTTATTGACAGTTATTAACGGAAAGGGTTTGTTGTAACATACTTTCAAATACTTTCAAATTGTAGGGGAGGTGTTAGTGATGGCCAAAGTTTGAGGGACTCTTGTAGCCATTAAGCCAAACCTAAGGAGCTAAATTATAAGCTCCAATAAACACTTAATTAAATAGTGCGAAACACAGCCTTAGCTTTTATAGTTAAGAAGACATAAATATCCTTAACAGGCTTAATGTCGTAAGGTTTATTTTGGAATCAATAAATATGGGAAATAAGTGGATGGTAGATCATATATATATATAGAAAATTATTTTGATTTAATTATTTTAAGCATTTGAGAAAACATGTATTCTTACTTAGTTGTATTAAATTATCCAAACATCCTTAGTTATATGTATTATGTTAAATTTTAGAACGAGAATGATAAAAGAGAAAAATAGAATTAAAAGATCAGGTGAAAGGTGTTGGATTTAAGTGATGGGTTGACCGGTTGGCCCGACCAGTTTGGGCCAACTTGGTCCCCACTTAATAGGATGTCCATACTTAGTTAGAAATGTTCTCTCCTAATTAATAAATTAACAGAATTATGAGAGGTTCGATACCACAGTCCTAGGTCGATTGAGCCTGCGTGGTTCTAATAATCACACATACACCAACGTGGACGTTTTTCGAATCGATAGAGATTTTCTGTAACAAATTCAGATTTGTGTGCATCGAAGTACGTGATCAGGTCCTCTACAACCTTCAAAACGTATTATAGTCTGCAATGTGACAATACGTTGTCACTGCGACTGTTTTAACAAGAAACTAAATGTGCTTTAATAGGACCATATATGATTATCTCGTTTCATAACTTTAATTATACTTAGATATCTAATCTTGATTTTTAGACACGACGCCATGGTGAAGATGGTAAGCGAGGAGAGACAGAATGGAATGCTAAGGGAAGGATTCAGGTATTTTAGTCAATATCTATATAAATAGATATAGTTTATACTTCTTTCACATGGAAAATCAAATAATTTAACTATCAAGAATTCAAGTGCCAGTGTCAATTCGGTTTTGAGTTAACCTTCACCAATGTCGGTTTGGTCTTGGATTGATGTCAACCCGAACCAAGTGCACCCCTAATGAGTACTAAAAATGCCTATATTCGGATAATCTTTTTTACTTTAAAAGAAATATATGATCTTGGTTCACAGGGACAGCTTGAATCAGATCTGAACGAGGTTGGAATGAAGCAAGCTATTGCAGTTAAGACCTGAACTTAAAATTTTGTTTTTGTGCTATTTTATAGATCTACCATTTGAATGCATCAAAAACTGTTTTAGCACTCCTTTATTCTTTTGTATTGATAATTATTCACCATTATAGTAGTTATAATGTATAAGCAACAGATGTTTCAAGCTTTTAAAATGTTTGAATGAGTTATAAATGAACATCATAATGGGAATAACTACTAACAGTTAATAATATTCATAATGTTCTCAGATTGCAGAGAGGTTGGAGAAAGAACAGAAGCCTGTAGCAGTATACACATCTGACCTTAAGCGAGCCAAAAACACGGCAGAGATGATTGCCAAGAAATCCTGTTGCTCTCTGGTAATCTTTTCTTGTTGAAAGGAAGAAAAGCCTTATTAATGAATTAGAAAAGCCTCTGATAATATTGTTTAAGTGAAGTTATTTTCATTGTTTCTTTTTGCTTGCGTTTGGTGCAGATTATTGAGACTCCAAAACTCAAGGAGAGACATGTTGGAAGCTTGCAAGGTCTATTTTGGACTGACATTCAAGACAAGGAGCCTGAAGCCTACCGTGCATTCTTCTCCTGACAAAATGATCTGGAAATCCCAGTAAACAATTAATCCATATTTTTTTTTTTTTCAATATAATCCAAGCTAGGAAACTATCCTCTAAAGATCTTTTTTTCTCAAAATTTGCTGAATCCACAGGGTGGGGGAGAAAGCTTTAATCAACTGTGTGAGAGGTCTTTTGCTGCTATTGAAGAAATAGCATCAAAGCACAAGGGTAGACAAGATAAATATACTACTCTGTTATGTCTCTAGCTAGCTGAAAGCATCAAATCATTGAACTAATGTGCCTCAATCTAATCTGCCTTAGGTGAACGTGTAATCGTGGTTACTCGTGGGGGTGTTCTTAGAGCAATCTACATGTCTGTGGCTAAAGAGTCTTCTGCTGGGAAGGTACTGAATGCATCTGTCAATGTTCTTCATTTCTCTGAGAAGAAGGGGGTTTTCAAGTCATGGAGCGATGTTAGCCACCTCAATGAAGTAGGATTCCTTCAGCCTGGATTCGACGGTGACTCGTTCCAGCACTAGCCCTCGTGACGGGTCCCCGAGTTTATCCCATTTTCATTGAAGCTGTAATCCAAATATCATTTCAACTAAATAAAGTTTGGATCATATAAAAAACATGTTTCTTTCTTTGTTATGTTTACAATTTGCATGTGGGAAATGCTTCTAAGAATCCATTTAGGCTAAAGTTCTGTTTGTTTTCACCGGAAATTAAAGAGGGAAACCAAATATTTTAATGAATTTTAAAAAATTCTAAATAATAACTTCTGAAAACTATCGGAAGTTATTTTCTCACTTTTGGAAAATGTGAATGTGATTCTTACTCACTTGTCTCTCTTTCTCTCTCTTTGGTATGTTACCCTCCCATTTAGTAGAGAAGTCTTGCTCTTCATGATTTCTTTTGCCAACATATCAGCAGCCATGTTGCCTTCTATGTACGTATGAGAAATCTTTGATGCTTTGAAGCTGTGTAAGAGTTGGAGACACCATAGAATTATACCTTTGGATTGCCAGGGTCTATTAACGTTTGTGCCTTGTACCCTTCGATCCAGACATTGTTGGCCTTAAAAGCAGTAGCCATCTTTAGGCCATTAAGTGCAGCAAAACCTTCCGCGTAACTTGCGGAAATATCTTGTAGATACATACATGCCTTCAGCAATGATAAACCCACCTTGATCATTTCTAATAATCACCACGGCCGCATGACCGGGTGGGCTAATCCAACTGACGTAGACCTCTTCATGAGATGTGTCCTTCCACTGTGATTTGAAAGTAGCAGATAGCTCTGTCCATAAGTTGTTAATATTCTTCCAATAAATTCTATGAGAGGGGTCTTTAGCATTAAAGACAGCATCAGTTCTTCTTCGCCAAATCTCCCACAGGGTATTGGCACATAGAGATGCGAAGGAGCGAGGGTCACGGTCCATATCCATGAAACTAGTAAACCACTCAATGCAGAGAGTGCATTCCGTGTCAATGTTCATGCCCATACGCCACAGCAATTCCTTGGTTTGCAGCTCTCCACATTAGGAATTTCATTATTTCAGGGCAATTGATATGCCAAATACGATTCCAGCAAGAAGATTGTGCCTGATTGTCATTATTCATGGAGTTGAAAATCTTCCTGTAAGCGGACTTACAGAAAAATCACCGGACCAAGTGAATCTCCTCACGCCTGTTTAGTACAAGTGGCAATGTCCGGTGGCCAGAGGTGATGGATTAATTGTGAATTGGGTATCAGAACTTTCCACCGCACCGATATTTGTACAAGGTGAATCCAAGCATACGCTCAATGATATCCTTTCCTGTTGCTAAGATAAGATATTACGCCTTATGCTTCTGAGGTTTGGCAGTGGGAAGTATTTTGCTTTCATTTGGGTTGACCAGGGTGTTGATTCTGCATTAAATAACATCCAACCCAACTTACTCATAAATGCTTTATTTTGCATATCCAGTTGCTTGATGCCAAGGCCACCATGACTCTCTCTTTTACATGTTTATTCCAACTTGTCAAAATGAACACAAATAACTCCTACATTGTTACCCATCTTACATTATAATATAATCTTAACATCATAAAAAGTGAACAATCAAAGACATCCAACAAAAACAAACTCCACTAATATCTTTAAGACGTTTTGTTTCTGCTCATTTTTACAACATTCTAAGGTGTTTTGGCTAATATATAGTGTTTGGTTATCCTGAGAATTTATGACAGAGAAAGAGACAGACACTAAGAACCCTATTTTTGATTTTGGCTAAATCATTTCTTAAAGGGATGGGGAATATGCAAAGCTATCTCCATAAATGGGTTTTCATAAGAATACTTGACAATTTCTCCATTATGTAAAGACTTCATGAACAAAGATCAGTATCAAGATCACCTTATTTCTCAAGTCCAATGCCAAAATAAAACCCAAGAACTACTGACCAAGTAACCAAACCGAGTTGGTTCAGAAGTAGTTGTTGGTATAGAACTTTTTGAGAAAATCAGAGATACCCTGATCTTTGGTTCCCGAGTCTTGCACAAGCCCTCCCCGTCCTACCACGTACTGGCCAATGATGTGGTGCCGTTGTTTTGCATGCTCGACAATGTTGTTCAGCTCCTCCATCGCCTTAAAGAGAAGCATGTCAATCACCTGCAGAATTATAATGAGGATGGGCAAGTGTTAAAAAATAAAATATGTGACGGCCATATCATCTAACTTTTCCCAATACTAAGCGGCACGAAGACTATTTTTATCAGAAAGAATGACAGCCTCATTGTCCCAGCAAACACTAGTTTGATCACAAGATAACCACGCCTCTACATTTGCAGCTACTTAGAAATCTCGGCAAGACCAAACCCAAGTTTATACCATGAATGAAGTAAACTTCACTACAATACATGCATATTCCACTTACAATGTCTCAATCGCCAAGAACTAGAATACAAATTAACAAAGAAAAAGGGGCCTCTGCACAATAATGGTCAATCCACCATGGATAGTTCATTTTCACACAGTTTTCATTATTTGTTTTCAACTCTTTACTCTTCCAATGTGTTTCTAGGCAAAAGCAAACAGTCAAATTTATACAGTGGCAATCTTCTGCAGTCTTGCATTCATATGGAATACAATGTAATCCTCTTTCACCAACTAAAATAGAATCTTGTGCAGCCTTTTCCAAAGGTTTTGAGTGCTCTGTTTGTTGAAAAGGCTCTTTCATGCGAGATTACAACATATAGGCTACTTGGACAGTTACTTGTCTGATGAGGCAATCAAGGAAGCCCGACCGATGAATGGCACACTCACAAAGACACATGATTAGGTGGTGACCTCTTCCTCTATCTCTTGGGATGCTTCTAATAATCAAGGTTTTAAATATCGATATATCCCTTTTCCCTAGGGAGCAATATAAATCCAGGGTATAATTTTTATTTTACAATTTATCGGAAGATATATCACAATATCAAGCGATATATAGTGATATTGTGTGATATTTCCCTTTTGCTAATGTGTGTATGTCATATTAAGAAGCCGAATAGGGTTAGTTTTTCCTTATTTCGATGAATGAAAAATGCTTAAAATCCGAAATCTTTTTCTAAACACTTAAAATTTGAATTTTAAATCACTTATATTATAAATTATTAACTCTTCAAGTCAAAGGTCATCTTGACATAGATTTAGTGAAATTTGACATGTTCTTCGTCAAAATTTACTAAAATCAAGTGAAGATATGGTACAACTCTCTTTTTTTTTTGTGTGTGTGTGTGTGTGTGTCATCTTTGGTTCAATTTGCATTAAATTGTAAGGAAATGCATGCCAATTTACGTATGTGATGGATTGGCATGCATTTCGTTATGAATTTGTAGATTTGCGAGATTGAAACCACGAAAAGTTTGGGAAAATGTAATTTCTTGGATTTTTCACCCAATATGTAATGTTTAATCCTCTAAAAACTAATAATAATGTGCATATATTGGAAGCTTGTTACGCATCTGCCGAAAAAATAAGATTTATTTTAAAATTGTAATTAAAATATTTTAATTACTTTATTAAATTAATTAAAAATGTATATCCATTTTTGAAAAAATACTTTAATTGTTTCAAATGTTTGATATATAAAGAACTAATTTCCTTAAAATATTACCAATTGGGTCAACTTTTGTATCAAATAAATACTAGCAACTTATTAAAAACTTTATTTCTACTTGAAAAGTGAAAAATAATATAAAATATCTTAAACATGAAGAAATTTCAGACGAACACATTTGTAACGGATAACTAGTTAGAAAACTATTAGTTACTGCCCTATGTTAAGCTTGTTGCAAAATCATGATTTATTAGTAAAAAATAGTTTCTTGAGAAAAATCTTTAAAAATTTGAGCTCATAAGGAACACCATGTGGTATCGAGCCAAATGTTTTGAATATATATTGTCATATACTTGGGTTGAAACCTTCTATTGGATGTTAGATAATTGTTATTGTTATTATTTTTTAAAGAGTAATTTACACTTACCTCCCTTCACTATTGCATGAACCACAGACACCTCCCCTCAGTTTTGAAAAACCACACTTACCTCCCTTGTGGTGTGAAGAGTAATCACACTTAACTCCCTTCCATTAAACCTCCGTTAAAATGTTGGATGGATTTTGCTGAGGTCAGCCAGTGTAAAGACCAAAATACCCTAATCCAAGTTATAAGATTTAAAAAAAAAACAAGTATATCCTATTAACTGGTTTCCCGGACACTCTTGTGCTACAGAGACAGCTTGCAGAGTTCTTCGGGGACCTCAAGCATGTCTGAGAAACTCTCCGGTGAGGGTGGTCTTCTCTCTCTCTCTCTCTAACTCATTCTTTTTGTTTGATTTAAAGAGACTTGCTTTGTTCTCTTGAGAGAGAGAGAGAGAGAGAGAGAGTGCATAGATTCAAGAGTTGAATTTGTTGAGATATAGATTTTTTTGATGAGTTCTGCTGCTAGAAAACAAAAAAACCCAGTTTTCAAATGGAGGGAAGCAAGAGAATCAAATCTGCAAATCCATAAGGTAAATCAAAACCACAGGAAGCCACAACAATCCCGCTGCCAACCTATTGGTGTCTTTGAAGAACTCATGCATATACTTTATGTTGTCAAAAATCCCTTCCCTTAATCCTCTACCCACGAAAGTCCGGTTCTGAAACCACCATATAAGCATGTACAAGATCTTCCAGTTCATCTCCTCGAGGAAGTTTCGAATCCAGGGGAGGATGAATAGTTAGAACTCAAACCTGAACATTACGATTCTCCAACGCTTGCCATGGATATTCTGTACCCCGCCAAGCACCAATAATGGCAGCCTGAAGGAACTATATGATGAGCATAATCCAAAGCCGATCAAAGCTACGAAAAAATTCCAGAAGGATCTTTGCTCAACAAACCCTGTTTTCCCAACATGTTTGCTCTTACCCTTAATCACAAAGAAATTGCTTCCAACATCAATCAGCCACTTGAGACGCTGGAAGCATCGATGACTCCAGAAATACTCGTTAGTGTCATTGAAATTTCTCCAAGCAGAGAGTGAGGTGCAGTGCCATTAAGACTGCTCTTAACATCAGCTTTAATAGTCATGAAAGATAAACAACCTAAAATCTGTTGTACAGGGATTGTTGGCTTTTTGCTGAAAATAAAGACAAAGGTTAAATAATAGCTTCAAGCCGAGAAATTAGTGCTATGGCTGGAGAAGAAAACAAAAGGGGGTTTAATTGAACTTGACGGTAAAACCATCGAACAAGACAAAAATCAGACTTTTAATTAAAAGGGTTTTTTCGTTATTTTATTTTAAATGTTAAATGGGTTAACGGTCTTCAAACCACAAGGGAGGTAAGTGTAAATTACTCTTTTTTAAATATAAAACTTTTTATTTATGTTTCTTTGAGTATTTTAGTGACTGGTTACGTAGGTAGTGACTCCCTTACTTACCTATAAATGCATTACTTGGTTAATATAATTATTTTTTGTAATGTTTTACGTTCTTTATGTATAAGCATATCTAAATATGCATCTCATAAAGTTTCATTGGAAAATTCCTCCTTTTTTCCAACGATTTCCCCCATATCTCCAACTTTTTAGGCGACATCGATATATCAAGCAATATTTCCCTCGATATATCGAGCGATATTTCCCCTTTACCTTAATGACGATATATCTAATGATAGTGACATTTAAAACCTTGCTAGTAATATGGGGTATGGCTCTGGGTGTACCTTATCTAACCAGGTGTTCACAACAAATGGGTGTTAATTTGATGAAATTGAGCTCTGAAGGTTTCAGTATACACTAACCAGGGTCAAATTATATCAGATCCTTCAGCTCCTCTCCTTTCGTGGTAAGTCATTTTTCTCAAGGTATATTCTGTGTCTCTTTTCATAGAGTTGATGGATGCCGTTTTGTTTCTATTATCCATGGCTGCTTTAGACCCTTCCTTGAGCTAGTAGTCTCTAGTACTGTTTCTCCATTTTCTGTTAACCATGACAACTGCAATGTTTCGAGCCAGTGTGTAGCTCAAATTTGTGACCCAGGTCGGTTTAGACTCGGTGAAGGCAGTGAGGACAGAGTTGTGGATGGGGATGAGCGGGTTGATGTAGAAGATTTTGCCACATTAGTTCAAATAGAAGCCTCTGATAAACAGGGAAATGCAGTGGGTATCCCAAAAGCTGTTAGGAGATTCAGGAAATCTGGGGGGTCTAGTAGCATTTCTTCCTCTTTGTTTGGGGAACTAAAAGTTGGAACCAGTACAAGAATTAGGGGCTAGACGTAAATCAAATTAGGGATCGTCTCATAGCCATAGTGAAGATCATTAGCTGCAATATTAAAGGTTGGGGATCTGTCAATGAAAAAAACCGGTAAAGATCTTTGTCTTAAGTAGTAGTTAGTGGCTGGTGGACTGGATAGGACTGGGTGGGTAGGCTTCAGTTTATGAAATTTCTTAATTTCCTCAAGGAGAAACTAAAGCTTTGGAATAAGATACTTTCAGGGCCTTGTCTATTCACAAGAAATCTTTGTTGGATAAAATTTAGGACGTTGATAAGGTGGAGCAGGTGAGTGCCTTAAGTTCAAAAGGGAGAGATATTAGAAGCAGGTTGAGAAGTGAGATGGATCTAGTGTTGAAGCAAGAAGAGATAAGTTGGGAGGTAGAAATCAAGGGTTACTTGGATAACAAGGATGGGAATACAAAGCTTCTTGAGAGTGTATTGGAGATGCCGACAGGATGGTGTATGCTTTGACATTAGCTAACTCAAGGCTGTATCAAAAAACAGGACTTAAGGTTTAATATGAGCTATCTTGGAGGTAATAAGATGAGTGGAACAAGGATCATGGCTTGGGAGACCTTTTGGAGAAGAGGAAATTAAAGTAGCAATGTGAGAGTTAAAATGACGATAAAGCTCCAAGCCCAAATGGTTTCATAATAACTTTTTTCAGGGGTGTTGAGATGTGTTAAGAACTAATATCCTAGAAGTCTTCAATGAATTATTTGATGGTAGAGTGATAAATAAGATATTGAATGCTACTTTCTTGATGGTGATCTAAAAAGTGTGGAGTAAGGGAAAGTAAAGACTTCAAATCAATTAGCTTAGCCATGAACTTGTACAAATTGTTTCCAAGGTGTTAGCAATGACTTTCAAAGAAGAGGTGGGTGATATTATCTCAAGAACCGGAGCATGGTTTGCAATGTCAGCGACATGGAGCGAAATGTCGCCGACATTTCGCCATTTCCCCTCTCAGCGACACGAAATCTGGGGGTAAATCCCCATAGTTCGTTTCCCCCCCATGTCAAGCGACATGTCAGCGATATGGGGCGACATGTCAACGACATGGAGGAAAATTTTCAAAAATTTCCCCCACGTCTCTCGACAAGGGCAACATGTCAGCGACATAGGGAAATTTTTCAAATTTTTTTGAAAAATTGAAAAAACAAATACATAAATATTGTATGTTAATAA
>JAUPMG010249491.1:0-22316 GCA_031762675.1 Pachysandra terminalis
CGGTCCGATCCCGAGTTGGATCGTCCGATCCAACTCGGGATCGGACGGCCCTTTACACTATGGTTCGACCCATAACGAAACTCAATGTGGTATTGAGATCTTACATTGCAGTTGATCACTTCCCTCAATCCCTTGAATGATTTAAGCTGTTTTTTTTAATGTGGAGGTCCTCATGAAAATGATATATTTGATAGTGCTCCCTCCTTTGTCTTTTGTTCAAACACCTGATATGCACTTCATTTGGCATCCAACTTGTGAGCCACCTTTAGATTCGGACCGTCCATGCACTATCAAATTCAATGTGGTATTGAGATCTTACATTGCAGGTGATCACTTCCCTCAATCCCTTGAATGATTTAAGCTGTTTTTTTAATTTGCGGAGGTCCTCATGACAATGATATATTTGATAGTGCTCCCTCCTTTGTCTTTTGTTCAAACACCTGATATGTTTGGCATCCAACTTGTGGGCCACCTTTAGATTTGGACCATCCATCACAGGGCCACATCATTAGTCTAGATAGGTCAAACCGTAGGAACCATAGTGTTTAAACTCGGTTCAGATTGTCCTGGATCGTCCGATCCAACAAAAAAAGCTTAATTTGATTGGATCGGTTTGGATTGTCACGGATCGTCCAATCCATTGTAGGATCGGCGATCCAACTCAGGATCGGACCGGGACGATACGCGATCCGAAACCGAGTTTAAACACTATGATAGGCATCATATAGTTGTCTTTAGTGCATCACATTTAGTTAGAGTCTAGAGATCTGTTTTGTCCCCTTGGTTGTGCATGCCAACACGTAGTGGTACTTCCTATCAACCCAGTCATCCATTACCCCCATTGGACACGTAGTGGTACTTCCTATCAACCCAGTCATCCATTACCCCCATTGGAGAGGAACCTAATAACAATCAGCTCCTGCAGCAGATTTCTGCTCAACTAGCCGCCTTGTCCACCGGCATGAATTCTTTAAACCAAAGAGAGGCTAGTTTGGAGGCAAACTGGAATGTGCAGGATAACCCAATCAATGCCCAAGTTAATCAACCAGTGAACCACCAACAGTTTGACCTAGAGTCTGTTGATGAGGATGACTTTCATATCCATGGTCGAGGCAGAGGTAGAGCTTTTAGAGGGAGGGATTTAGGCAGACCAGTATCACACTTGCAACATGAAAATTACCATCACTATGATCTAGGTGATCGAGTGTTTAGATCTGTTAAAATTGAAGCACCTAACTTTGATGGTCGACTTGAACCGACTATCTTCCTTGACTGACTTTCAGACATGGAGCACCACTTCAATTGGTATGATATGTCTGAAAATCGAAAGGTCCGATTTGCCAGAATGAAGTTGATTGGGAAAACCAAACTCTACTGGACCAACGTAGAAAGAAGGCTAGAAAGGGAAAACCAAGCACTCATTGTTACTTGGGAAGAGATGAAGGAGAAGCTTAATGAGAAATACCTTCCTTTGACCTATCGCCAGAGTCTCTAACGTCAATGGCAGACCCTACGCCAAGGATCAATGACTGTTCAAGATTATATTGCTAAATTTGATGAGTTAATGCTAAGGTGCAATGTATAGGAAGATCCTTTGGTGACTCTCATTACGTTTACTATTGGCCTTCGGCCTGAGCTCCAGAAAGAGTTGATACCCCATCATGTCAATTCTTTGGATGATGCTTATTATATCATTCCCAAGTTAGAGCGATATCTACGTTTCTTTGGGGTAAGGCAATTTGAGTCCCGTGAGGCATCAATTAGGCCCACACCTTCTGGGTCTAAGACTGTTTTTGGACATCATCCGCCTAGGACTGATGGTAGTACATCCTCCAATGTTAGAGATAACAAGGGAAAGGCTCTAGTTGGTAGACCTCCAAAGGGAAACACTTCCATTAAGTGTTTCAGATGCCAGGGATTTGGTCACTATGCTGGCCAATGTCCCACCAAAGAGTAACAAAACCCTGTTCATGGAGAGCAATGAGGAAGAATATGAAGAGGTTTTTGAAAAGGAAGTTTATGAACCTTCTAAGAGTCCCTCATGATAAGGAAGTGGAGGAAGATAGCAGTGGATTAGCTTGTATTCGGCAGACCCCTGTATTAGTAGAGCAGAGTCCCATTAAGACCCATCATAGAGCAGTTGAGATGTGCTCTTGCTCAGATGAAGGAAAATGATGATTAGCGAAGGAATTCTATATTCCACACTTATGCAATGTGCGGAGATAAAAGTTGTAAGGTCATCATAGATAGTGGGAGTTGCACCAATGTTGTCTCCTGAATACAATCTCCCATCTAGGCTTGATGCCAATAGCCTACCCTCAGCCTTATGGGCTACGTGGGTTGATACATCATCAATTCATGTGTCCCAGAGATGTCTTGTACCGATCCAGTTCTCCTCTTCTAAAGACTCTGTGGTGTGACATGGAACTGATGGATGTGGGCCATATTATTTTGGGTAGACCATGGTTGTACGACAGCGATGTCACCATCTGTGGTCAATCGAACACATGTGCTTTCAATCGTGAGGGTAAAAGAATCAAGCTGAACCCTTTTCCCCCTAAATCTACCACCCCTGCAAAGGTAGATGTTAAGAACAATGAGAGCAAGAAAGAAAATCAAACAAAAGCTCTTCATATCATCAACGCCAAAGAATTCGAAAGGGTGCAAAAGTGGCAAGTATTACCTACACTCTTGTTACGAGAGAGTCCCATCCAGAACCAGAAATGGAGCTACCAGAAGTAGTTCCAATGATGCAAGAATTTCAAGATGTCTTTCCTAAAGATTTGTCTGATGAACTCCCTCAAATGCGTGATATCCAACACGCAATTGATCTTATCCCAAGAGTGACTCAACAAATCTACTGCATTATCAGATGAACCCAAACCAACATGCAGAGTTAAAGAGGCAAATGGATGACCTCCTACGAAAGGAGTTCGTCAAAGAAAGCCTCAGTCCTTGTGTCATGCCTACACTCCTCATACCAAAGAAAGACGGGTCATGGAGAATGTGTTTGGACAGCAGAGTCATAAATAAGATCACGATAAAGTATTGATTTCCCATACCGAGACTTGACGATATGCTGGACATGTCTGGAGCAGTTATATTTTCCAAGATTGATCTGAAAAGCGGCTACCAACAGATCTGCATTCATCTAGGTGAAGAGTGGAAGACTGTCTTGAAGACTAAGGATGCTCTATATGAGTGGTTGGTAATGCCTTTTGGGTCAACAAATGCACCGAGTACATTTATGCGAATAATGACCCAAGTGCGGAAACTTTTTATGGGCAAGTTCCTGGTAGTGTATTTCAATGACATTCTGATTTACAGCAAAACTAGAGAACAACACCTCACTCATCTAAGGCAAGTTTGTGGAATCCTAAGCCAAGAGAAGATCTATGCAAACCTGAAGAAGTGTTCCTTTATGACAAAATAAGTTATCTCTTATGGTTTAATGTGTCTTCAAAGAGGGGAGAGTGCACGAACCCCGAAAAGGTCAAAGCTATTGTGAAATAACTTGAACCGAAGAACATACACGATGTTCGTAGATTTCTTGGTCTGGTGGCTACATTCTATAAACGGTTCATTAGGGGATTTAGTTTCATTATGGCCCCAGTTACGGACAGCATAAAAAAAGGGGAATTCAATTAGACTAAAGCCATAGCAAAGGTTATTCAAGAGATAAAAATGAGGATGACGGAAGCACCTGTGATGCACCTCCCACACTTCTCAAAAGTCTTCGAGGTTGCATATGATGCATCCGGATTTGGTATTGGCAGAGCTTTAAGCCAAGAACGCCACCCCATTGCATATTTTAGTGAAAATTCAATGATGCAAGGAAAAAGTACTCTACTTACAATAAGGAATTCTACGCGGTAGTGCAAGCATTGAAAAATTGGAGACATTATCTTGTACGGCAGGAATTTGTCTTGTTTCTTGACAATAAGGAAGTATCTCAATTCCCAGAAAAAGCTAAATCCACGAAATGCTTATTAGATTGAAAAGCTTCAAGAGTATACATTTGTTCTCAAGATCATTTCCCTTGTGGAAGACAGGTTCTATTGGCCTAGTCTCAAGTGAGACATAGCCAGAATTATTGGGTAGTGCAGAACTTGTCAACTGGCAAAGCATAGAAAGCAAAACACGGGTCTCTATACCCCATTGCCAGTTCCATATGTACCGTGGCGAGACATTTGCATGAATTTCGTGCTTGGGCTTCTCAAGACTAGCAAGCAACACGATTTCGTCCTTGTAGCAAACTACTTTTCAAAAATGGCTCACTTTATCCCTTGCTCCAAAACTTCCGATGCTATTAAAGTTGCAAAGATATGTCTTGAGGGGGTTGTCCGTCTTCTTGGGTTGCTAAAAACCATACTGTATAACAAGGTTGCATGTTTTATGAGCTACTTTTGGAAGACACTGAGCCATATGATGGGTACCAGACTTCAATCTTCCATTGCATACCACCTGCAGACCGATGGTTAAACAGAAGTGGTAAATAGAAGTCTAGGAAATCTTCTACGATGTTTAGAGGGTGAAAATATCAAATCATGGGACTTGATCTTAGATACAACAGAACTTGCATTTAGTAGCTTAATCAATAGGACCAGAGGCATGAGTCCAATTGAAGTTGTGCATGGTTACAAGCCTAGACTACCTATAGATCTCATCCCTATGTTTGTCACATCTAGACCTTCAAAGTCTACAGTCTTTTGCACATAGCATTCATGAGTTGCATATAGAGATCAGATAAAGAATAACAGCAAATAATGAAAAATACAAACTGACAACTAACTCTCATCGTATGTCTAAACATTTTTTACACCTTCAGAGTCTGCAGAGTCTTTTGCTCATCACATTTATGAGTTGCATATAGAGATCAGATAAAGATAAAAAGCAAATAATGAAAAATACAAACTGACAACTAACTCTCATGGTATGTCTAAAGATTTTTTAATCGGGGATTATGTGATGATACACCTAAGGCCTGAGTGTTTCCCACAAGGAACTGCTAAGAAGCTACAATCACGCAGTGCAGGTCCATTAAAGATCTTACAATAGGCTGGCCCTAATGCATATGTGTTGGACCTTCCTGCCGATATGGGTATTAGTTCAACATTCAATGTGGAAGATCTTGTGTTTTTCCAAGACACTGCAACACCAGCTATGAACCCTTTTAACCCCACATTCTCATTTACCAGTTCACCATTGCCACCTACTGTTCAATTCCCATAACCAATACCTCTTTCACCGATCTTACCAAAGAGGAAAGAAGAGATTGAAAATGTCCTAGATCACCAAGTGGTTTCCACCCGACATGGGAGCTATCAGAAGTATCTCGTCAAATAGAAGCTTCGTCGTATTTCAAACAGTACATGGATCACCAAGACCGAGTTTCAGCATTTAGATCCTTATTTGCTTGATCAGTTTCACCAGCTTATCTCGCCAGAGTCAAGTTCTTCCCACCTTGGGAGAGTTGATGGGTACATCACCACTTCAGCTGATTTTACAGTATACTAGAGGCAGAGGAGAAAAGATTCTCAGCCTTCTTTATGGTTGAGCGAGGTGGCATATCAAGGTGAAGACCCCATACGCACGCGCATCTAGAAGACTCCACATTGGAGAGTAGCTATGGGCAGCTTTGGAGTATTGAGACTGTTTTGTTTATGTTTAGTCCTTTTTATTTGTTTAGTCATTGTTTGGTCCTTTAGAACTGTTTTAAGGGCACTTTAGTCAATGTCTTATGTTAGTAGAGGTTAGAATAGGGAGTTATAAAAAGTCACTTAAGGGGTGTATTTTAACTTTATGTTACCACTGGGGTGGGTCGTCTCTTTTATTATGGGGATTTTTGCTGCTTTTTTTTCACGGAATACGATACGAATGAATGAAAACTGATTTTTGGTGTTTTCCAAAGCTTGGAAACCCTAAGCTCCAGCAATTGGAAGGTGTGAAGACTCTAGAAGTTGTTTCTCTACTCTTTGGTAAGCTCATTTTGGATAGTTTTCTGTTCTAACAACCATTCTCTTCTCTTTCTTTGAAGAAACTCAGATCTAAGGTCAGTTAATGCTGTTTTCTTTATCTCTCTTCTCATTTCTAGAGTTTCTCCACCTTTCTAATCTTCTATTGCAGTAGTTTAGATATAGGATTTTATTCTACTTCTAAACAGTTTTTTATTGCTGCCTCCCAATATAAATAGGGCTGAAAGCATCCTACAATGATCACAGGCCTTCTTTGACCCTCTTGGGTCCTGCTGCACCATTATGTTAGCCTGTTCCCTATTTTTTGTGTTCTGCAGAAACTTTTTGGCATTTGTAAAACCCTAATAAACCTACTAAAGT
Source organism: Pachysandra terminalis (assembly GCA_031762675.1). Lineage (NCBI taxonomy): Eukaryota > Viridiplantae > Streptophyta > Magnoliopsida > Buxales > Buxaceae > Pachysandra > Pachysandra terminalis. The sequence goes on from JAUPMG010249491.1 coordinate 6,336, forward strand.
GATAACAAGATACTGTCTTGGAGTCTAAATCTTATCTGCAGATCTTTGGTAACATATTTAATCTTTTTATTGGTTCTAGAATGAACCTTATACTAGTTAGGAAGTTCCTACTTCCATTAGATCCACTGTTCTTGAGATAGAATGATTTCTTTGCACTTCTTGATTGTGATTTTTCTTAGGAATCAACTTTAATGCTTGATTAGAAGATTTTAGGACAATCTATTGTGTGAATAGCTTGCTGGATTTATTTGAATTATTTGCCTATATTTTGAAATCTGATTTCTAAACACCATATTACACTGCTTTCATGCATGCTGCATCAGTTTCTAAAACGTCAAACAAGATACAAGTGGACTTCAGTTAGTGTTGATATTTCCATTGAACCTTGTTTGTTTGTCATAGTTGTATGATAAGTTCCATGTAAACCTTTTGTTGATTTGAAGATTGCTGTATATTTTTAACACATCAAGTGGAATTTTTTTTTGCAGGAGATGCACATCAAGGGATCAAGAAATGATTCGAGGCCAATAGTTTAAAGCACATCTGACAACACATTTACTGTAGATAAAAATACATAATTACATATCATAATAGATTAATGATACTATTACAAAAAACCAAGAAGAAAATAAAATATTCTGACAAAACACTCAAGTCATCCATATCAGAGGTTAATTATTTGCCACAAACTCTAAACTAAGGTGCTGTATGGCGTTCAGCTCCAAGCGGTAGAACTCGTTCCAGGTGGCAGAACGAGTTCTCAAGGATAAAAGGTTGTTTGGTTAACAAATTGAGAATGAGTTCTCCCGAAATCAGAATGAGAAAAAGCCACTTGTCATCAAATCACCCCTAATCCAGTTTCTGGATTTTAGGAATGAGTTTTCATTTTTTGCACTCGCAAACTTGAAAATAAGACAATCTTTTCTTTTTGCAGTGACAAAACTTGTAAGTCTCTCTCTTCTTCTCTTTTTGTGGTGGAAAACCTATAAATATGTCAAATTTGATTGAAATGTGTTAGAAAACAATTACACTTGTAGATAAGACAATATTTTCTTTTTGCAATGGCAAACTTGTAAAGATATGTCTTTGAGGTGGCAAACTTGTAAATACGTCAAGTTCAATCAAAACCTATTTTATTTACATGTCAACCGAACATGACCAAGAGACTAAAATTAATTCCCCAAATGAGTTTTTAAGGAACTGGTTCCAGGAATGAGTTCTTGATCCAGAATTAATGCCAAACAAACCCTAAGGTTGTAAAACAAATGATCGTCATCCCCTTCATTGCACTCAGGACATTCATTTCTAGCCATAACGACTCTATAAGATGCAAATATGTTCTGGATAAAACTAGAGATTGCACAGGTATTCACCTAGAATATTAGCAGCACATCAAAAGATTGAAAAGAAGCCTTCACAGATTGGCTTTTATTTACCTCTTGAACCTTTACGAGAAGATAGAGAGTATCTCTGTTTAGTTTTGAGCTCACTGTTCTGGTAAAAACAAGAGGATGTATGAAAGAGTTAGAGAAGCTTTCTACTAATCAGTATAGCAACTGAGTCAAAACTAATAAGAACACATTGAAATAAGAGCAATATTCTCAGTTAAATGAAAATGACAATCTGACTATTATAAAAATCAAAGGTGATAAATAATAAGGACAGTATCATAACCTTAAAAATGATACATAATAGGTAGCCAGATCTTCACCATCAAATTTGTACCGGTGGAGAATGATGTTGTTAACATATTCGTTGCTTAAACAATAGTCTGGAGCATTCAAAAGTATTAGCTAAGGTAAGTGAGAAGGTCATTTAAGTAACTCAAAGTAAGAAGGACCAAGCCCATTGCTCAAGTAACTACTGTTTCAGAATCATGAGATTGCAGGTTTGATTACAGATCCAGCTAACACACTCCCTTTCTTTCACAACACGGAGGGGTGGCAAGAGAAATACTAATAAAATATATAGTGACATGAAAGGAGAAAGAGGAGAACATGGATAGTCAAGGAATTTAGCATCTTACAAATCGATTGTTCATTGGTCAAGTTCTGGATCATTATACTTAGATAGTGAAGCAATGGAGCCTTGACGCATGAATTTCTACTGATATTTAGTAAGCGAAGAAACTCGGCCATAATTTGATATTCCATAAAGCATCTGCCAAAAAGAAAAATAAATAAATAACTCATACAGAATTTTCATAGTACCAAGTTACCAACCACACTAAAGAAACTATATTGCAAGAAATTTGTACTCAAAAATTGCTGGGTCGTGTCGATCACCGAAGGTAACTATTTCTACAACTGATTTCAGTATATCTACAACTAACTCCTGCAAAAAGGGAAATTAAGGAAAAGGTGCTGTCAAAAAAAGAAAAGAAAAAGGTAAAACAATCATAGTCATTGCAAACCATTAGGTAAAATCATAAGGGGAAAATAGTATTTAATTACTGTACCCTGTTCAGCTTGTCCACAACTTTGATTTCATGCATTTCCTTAGCTAGGAACCTACATCCACACAAAGAAAAAAATATATAATATGCATATATATTATATATAAGAATTTGAACAATGATTCACCCAATAATAGAAAGAACAAATGCATCCTTTGGAAACTATAAGAGGAATTGCCTTGCCAATATGAAGTGTCATAACTTTCAAACATTAGAAGAACAAAATGTTTTAAGCATTTATAGTATGTTATTTGTTACGAATCAAACCTGAAAATCTCAATGGAGTCCCCAACCCCATATCCAGATGGGAGTGGATAAGCAATAAATAACCAAAAATCATTGAATTAAGAAGGATATTATATAAGATAAAGTTGTAGAAAAGTAATATTATTAATATAATATCCTTCACAAAACATCCTTCAAACAGAAAGCAACGGAAAGAAAATAATACTAGCCTCATGCTTCAAATCAATCCCTATTAACTATTGAAAACCAAATAAGTGCTGAATTACAGCAAATAAACCCTATTACAAGTTTTACTAAAATATCAAGTAAAACCCTAATAACAATTAATATCTTCAAAGCATCCTTGTTCTCCACCTTGGTCCTCATGGTCCTTATGTTCATCATCTATAGGTCCTGAAATATGTTGTGCTCGAAAGCATAAGCTACACTAGCTTTGCAAGTAAACAAGTTTAACAATAATTAAGATTAAAGTAGGGACAATGCCACTCTTCAATGGTAATCCATATAAACAATAAATGAATAAATCATGAGATATATATCAATATGTAAGGAAAAGATGTAATATGTGATAAATATATGATGTGTGATCAATATGAAATAAATATGTGAATAATGATACAATAAGATGTAATATGCAATGCACTGCAATGGGTTGATTCAGTTATCAATGCATGATGTGCACCTAGCAAGTAAGATCACCACATGTGATTGAAGACAAACAATCTAATATGCATGTTGTATAGTATTCGCTTAATGTATGTTTCACACCTGATCAAACCCCTGGCCAACCAAGATGAAAATCATTCCCCCAAATACACGGCCAGAATATGGGGTTATTCCATGTGCACAACATAGTTTCTAGGATTTGCGACCTAGAGGTCCCAATTTCTTCACTTTATTTTCCGATCATGGAGACAAATCCCAGGGCTTCACCAATGTGAGTTGTTCCTTGTGAGTCATACATAAGCAGATCTACTAACAGAATTTCACTTGTCAACTATCCAACAAGACGGGCATTCGTCTCGCAAGACAAGAATCAAAGTTCGTTTATTGGGATGATCAGTCCCTCAACACATAATATAAGTCTCCTCTCCTATTATGATTTCCAGGTCATAATACTCTCGCGATCATCATGAATTCCAGAAAAATAGAATCATGTCAAGGGTATGGCCTTTAGACCAAATCCATGGTCATGAAGCTTAATGTTGTGCAAGTGAGAATATGCTCACTAACTAAGCAATCAGATTATGTGTACAATGTGCAATATGGCTAATAAACATGTTTAACAATGAATATGCAAGTAATATAAAACACATCAAAATATCACAAGTTCATCAAATATAGCAAATAGGTCCATAAAGAAATGAGCATATGAGATAATCATAATTGAGCAAAATTAACATCATAATCAGTCTAATTAGACCAAAATAGGTTAATATGTGAAATTCCAATCAAAACGAACCAGATTTGCAATTCTCGGCGAACCGAGGGGTTGCCGAGTGGGTCTCGGTGAGCTTTCGGTGAGCCGAGGTCGCCGAATCAACCTTTGGGATTTCTGGGTTTTTGGGGTTTTTGTTAGAATATCAAGCTCGGCGTACGGTTCAGTGAGCTGAGTGGGGTCTCGGTGACATTTCCAGGGGCCCTAAAAATCTTCTATGACGCTCGGCGCGCCGAGTGGGCTTCGGTAACAAAACCAGGAGCTTAAAATTCACACTGTGAGGCTCGGTGTACCTTCGGCGAGCCGAGAGGTCGCCGAGGGCGTTCTAGGCTGGTTCGGCGCGCCGAGGAGGTCACCAAACGTCGCGGTCTAGGCAGTTTTGCCTTTTTTCCATCTTCTTCAATTTTAAACATAAAACATGATTAAGAAACCCTCTATAACTTTGAATTCCGCACAAAACCCAATAATTAAACTTCATAAATATCAACTCAAGTAAAACTCACCATGTCTTACCATTAAAACTCATAAAATTGGTTTTGAAAACTAAGAACATACTTCATACTCAAAGAAAGTAACCTTGTACACCTATTAAAATCATAAGTAGAGTTATCCTTGAATACTTACCTTGATTTGATGATTGGTGTAGAGAATTACACCTCTTCTTCTTCTTCTTCTTCTTCTTCTTCTTCTTCAAGTGATGAATCAACCCCCCAAGGCCTTGTGTTTATATAGGCACTTAGGAACTCTAGGATTAGAAACTAGAAAACTTTGAATCTCTACCCTTAGATTAGTTTATTTTAATCTCAGCCCTTAGATTAGCTTTCCAGCCCTTATTGGTTTCTTTCTATTATTGATTTCTTACTAATTCTGTTTTAGAATCCTAGCTTTTAGTTTAAATAGTTGTTATTCTAGTTTGTAGAGAATACTTACTAATTCCTTATCTTTAACTTAGTCTCCTATTATTAGTTGGTTAGTTACTATTTACTTCTTTATTTGAATCCTTTCTTAATAGGGAGTGATTCAAATTTCTTATATTAAATCTCAGCCATCAATTGGAGATTGAAAGCTCTTATAAGATCCTAGCCATTAATTCCTACAAGATCCTAGCCATTAACATATATATTGAGATTCCTACAAGATCTTAGCCACATGTCATAACTTTAGAAGTTATAATTGTGTGTGACATACCTAGTTTCCTATTGGTACAACCCACCAATCACAATCGGTCAAAAGTCAAACAATGATAGCTATTACTAAAATTTTAAATTAACCCTTAATCTTTTATTATTTACACACTAACCCTATTATTTTTGTTTGGGTAATTACATTATTACACTGATTAGTAGCTTTAATATATCTCTGTTATGTTATTAAGGGCAGATCCATCATTTTTAATATTTTATTAAAGTTAATATATAATAGGGAAAGCGGAGAGTACCATCACATTCTTCTCTCCCTCTCCCTCTTCCTCTTCTTCTTCTTCTCTGAATATGTTATTAAGGGCAGATCCATCATTTTTAATATTTTATTAAAGTTAATATATAATAGGGAAAGCGGAGAGTGCCATCACATTCATCTCTCCCTCTCCCTCTTCCTCTTGTTCTTCTTCTCTGAATACCCTTCTTCTTCTTCACCTTTTATACTAACCCATCAAGGGCTTTCCTCCTACATTTCAAGCTTCTCTCTTTTCTATCACAAATACACTGATATAGCTCCATTTTCCCTTATTTTTTGCAATGTATAAGAGTAGATTCTGATCTGATACCTGATCAAAACTATCGAAAATTACTTCTTCAGCTATGTTTTAGTTTGTCTGTTTCGGGGATGATGAAGAACTGCTGGTGACATAAATATGCGATGGTAAAAGGAGTGCATTTCTTAACTCTTGTTGACTGTTCGTTGAATCCACAAATATAATGAACTAATATAACTAAAATGTAGTATGATGGGAGATGATTCTGAGTATTTGCGAAGTTTACCGAAGGATCGAGTAGTCAAAATGACCACTTTGTTGATGATTACCACAGTTAAACTAGATGGGAAAAAAAAAACTATTTGGAGCGGGCAGTGTGCAAAAATGTTTCATAGAAGTTGAAGAAGTTGGGTTGGGTTACATTACCAAAGAGATTAAATAACCAGCCAATGATGATGCATCCCATGATGATTGAGAAAGTAAGAGTTTCACCGTGATAGCATGGATTATATGGGGTGGCTGCTAAAACATTCTCACAAAAAAATGATTTGGTCAAATCTATTAGTAACATAGGAAGATTGCAAATATACAGCAAGGAAACTTATCAGCTGAGTATTTTGGCCCCTCAAGCAATGGGAACAGCTTGATTATCCCAACCAATAGCTCCCACAATTGAAATATAAAGAAGCAAACTAAGCACCAAAGAATATTTGAGTTCTTGGCTGGCTTTCATTATGATTTGGAAATTCAAAGAGTAAATGTATTAGGGACTGATACCTTGGTTTCACTTTAATAAGTTTGCAATTATATTCAGGGGAAGCGGATAGGAGAGAACAAACCTTAGGTGCTAGTTCTACTTTCTTCTTAAACAATCTGAACTAGCTGTAGATTATAGAGGAAATAAAGGGAATGAAAGATTCAGGTATTGCAATCAACGAAGTACAGGCTGCCTTCAACTGAGAAACACAAACGTAGATGTGCTCATTGTGGGAAAAAGGAGACATCAAGGAAACTTATTGGAGATTACATCTTCACTTGAGACAACTACCAATGCTACTATACTATGGTTGAGTTATACATCTGTCCCCAAGCAACTCAACTTCCAAACGAAAGATCAAATCACCAAGAAACAATCAAAAACCCGGTGCCCTTAAAGCCTCTGTGTGAAGCAACTGGAAAAGGGACCTACCAAATTCTTCCACGTCATTACCTTCTATCACACGTGTTCCACCTTTTTCGTTGAATTTGTTGCCTCTTAGTAGATTCACCAAAGAACATAATCATAGTGTAACTTTCTACCCTTTATATTGTGTTTTCTAGAGCCTGGGAACAAGGAAGATTGATTGGTGGTGCTCATGAGGAGAACAGACTGCTTATGTTCAGATCAGGTAGCAATTCTTCATTCTGAAGATATGGTTTTTGAAAGATTGGGATGGAGGAACATGATTCATGTTGCCAACCCCAAAAAGGAATAAGCCACTTTGTTTCTGTTTGTTTGTTTGTTTTGTTGATAATTTTGCTACTTTGGCTGAGGAAATTTTTATCAGTTATTTTGATATAGGGAAAATCAAACCTAAAGAGAGAAAAATAAGAAAAACCTAAATATTTCAATGAAATATCAGAAAATCTTAAAAAATACATGGTCACACAATTCTAACTCAAACTATAATTAAAAAACAATAATATAGAATTAGTAGTCAGTGAATTTTAGGGAACCAAGATGTGTCTTCAAGAAGAAACACAAATATAATTCCTCAAATATCATTACAAACCATTCGAAATACATAAAAATAATAATATTTGTTATTTTCAGTAACAGACGGGGATCAGATCTGATCTCTGTGTTACATAGAGAACAAATAAAATAAAAGAAAAGTAGAAGAGATAAGAGAGAACAGAGAGGACAAAAGAGAGAAGAGAAATGGTGCTCGACCAACCCTAGGTTCAGATTCCTAAGATGAGTCGTGTTTTGTCAATAATGACAACACACGAGAACTTTTATTGACTCTATAATGTTTCTATGAAGAATTTTACAATAATACCCATAAAACTATGTTGCATAGGTACGGGTAAGTGTGTCGGAGTCCGACACAAGTACAAGGTGTCGGATTCAGTAAACCTTAAAAATAAAATTCGAGGATTTGGGGTATAAATAAATTTTTCTATATAATAATATATAGTTTAAAATTCTGTAATAACAAATAAAATATTTTAGATCATTATTACTACAAATAATATAGATATATTATTCGTGTACATTATATTAATAGAAAGGTTATTTTTGTTATTGTTTTAGATGGAAAGGACCAGTTTATAATTTTAAGAAAAGAAAGAGACTTTTGAAAAAGACATATCGGTAATTATATTTTAAGGTGAAGGCTTTTAAGGTCTTTGATCAAAAGCCTTCTTGCTTGAGGAAAAAACAAAAAAAAATTAAATACGTGTTATGTTCTCTGTGGATAAGAGTTTAAGCAATTTCTAGCTCCAGCTACAATACGTGCTCTCTCTCTCTCTCTCTCTCTCTCTCTCTCTCTCTCTTCTTCTTCTTCTTCTTCCTAGGTTCTCTCCTCTTCTCTTGCTTCTTCCACATCTTCTCTTTCTTTCTCACATACTCACTGGCAGATTTCTTCTCTCCTTTTCTTTCACATTTTCTCCTTCAATCTGGAAACACATCCCCGTTGTTTCTTATTGGATTCGGCAAATAGCCGAGTCATGGAGAATATGTGGTGTGTCCGTGTCCGAATTTGTGTCCATACGTATAGACACACGATTCGGATATGGGTTTGCCGAATCCATGTAACATAGCCCTAAACAAACCTAAAAGGACAAAAAGATAAATAAAAAATGGCAAATCTGCCCTTCACCCAATATAAGTGGTTCAGCCAATTTAACAATCCCCCCCTCAAGCTGTGCATAGATGTCAATCATCCCCAGCTTGAATAATACTTATCGTAGCCATTCCAGAGGTAGTGGCCATGGTAAAAATATTCGCTAACTGACATCCAATACGACCAAATATTGGACTGATGATCTTGTTCTGTACTTTTTCATGGATAAAGTGACAATCCACTTTAATGTGCTTAGTACGCTCATGAAATATAGGATTATTGGCAATATGGATTGTCACCAGATTATCACAATGCAAGGGAATAGGTGTGCCAATCTGAATGCCCATCTCTTAAGGAGAGAGATAACCCATAGAGCTTCACAATTACTTTGAGCCATGGCTCTGTATTCAGCTTCTGCAGAAGATCGAGCTACCACATTTTGTTTCTTACTTCTCCAAGTGATCAAGTTTCCTCCTCGAAAAGTACAATACTAGTGGACTTTCTATCATCAGATGATCCAGCCCAATCAGCATCACAACAAACCGACACATTCAAGTGCTCATAGTCAGAATAAAACAGCCCTCAACCAGGAGATTTGTTTAAATACCTCAATATTGGCATCTAAATAGTGCTTACATGGGTAATGCCTAAACTGACTACACACGCTCACTAAAAATGATATATTTGGTCTCGTAATGATAAGATATATAAGCTTACCCATAAGACATTGGTACATACTTCGGTCATCCAACACTTTGGACTGTTTTCCATGCAACTGATGATTTTGTTCAATAGGTGAAGTAACTGGTTTACACCCAAGAATTTTTGTTTCAATGAACAAATCAAGCACATACTTCCTCTGAGATATATCCCCACTTTGGATCTGGAAACTTCAAATCCCAAAAAATATCTAAGAAGCCCAAGATCATTTATTCCAAAGGTATTCTGAAAATTCCTTTTAATATCTGGCATTTCTTGTGGATTATTACTTGTCAAGACAATGTGATCCACATAGACAATTAAAATTGTAATAGAAGACCCAAACCTCTTGATAAAAACAGAGTGGTCACATACACTTAGAAATTCAGCCTAAGAAATAGCAATGCTAAACTTCGCAAACCATGCTCTAGGGGATTGTTTCAATCCATAGATTGCCTTTCGCGGTTTGCAAACTTCATTTTTCTCCCCCTTTGGATAAACATCATGAGGAAGAGACATATAGATTTGTTCCTCTAAGTCCCCATGTAGGAAGGCATTCTTAACATCCATTTGATACAAAGGCCAAAACTTCACAGCTGCAATAGAAAAAAGAATGCAAACAGAGTTCAACTTTGCAATGGGGCAAATATGTCATGATAGTCAATGCCTTCCTGCTGAGTGTAACCCTTTGCAACCAAACGAACCTTCTACCTTTCAATGGAACCATCAAGCTTGAGTTTCACTGTGAATACTTACTTACATCCCACAATATTCTTACCCATAGGTAATTGCACCAACTCCAAGGTATTTTAACTTTCAAGAGCACCCAACTCAGTAAATATAGCCTCTCTACAATTGGAATCAGACATGTCTTGGGTCACAGAAGAAGGAATAGTAATAGAGACAAGTGAAGAAATAAATGCATGATAAGATGGAGAAAGATTTGTAAGACACGAAATATGTACACATTTCCCTTTTCCTTTCGAATGGCAATAAGAATGTCTAAAGAACTAGGAACAATGGTAGTTTCATTGGAAGTGGTACTACCTTGGGGTTCAGTTGGTGTGTGGTCATTTCTCCTAATAGATTGTTCCTTGGTTGATCTCTGAGTGTATATAGTACATCTGCAAAGGTTTAACGACAAGAAGACTCACAGGAAAAGGAACAGGATCATCAAGAGGAACACTAATATTAGGAAGAGGTGTGAGATCATCAAAACAGCAGATGTAGAAGAAGTGAAATATGGAACATTTTCAAAGAATGTCATATCCTTTGAAATAAATCTTTTCTTGGTAGTAGGACAATAACACTTACACCCCTTTTGAACACTCGAGTACCCCAAGATAATACACCTTTCAGATTGATTTCCCAGTTTGCTAAGTGATGGCCCAAGAGTTTGCACATAACACACACATCCAAAAGTTTTGGGTGGCAGGTAAAAAATAGGGTTATCAATGAAAAAAAAAAAAAAGCTTATGGGGGCATAATCCATTCAGAACAGGTGTAGGAATTCTGTTTATGAGGTAGCCAGCAGTAAGAACAGCTTGATTCCAATAAGTTTTAGGAACCCTCATACCAATCAGAAGAAAACGAGTGACTTCCAAGAATTGTCCATCCTTTCATTCAGAAATGCCTTTTTGTTGAGGTGTGTAAGAACACGAGGTTTGAAGTCCTATGCCATTGTCTGTCAGATAGTTCTGCAAACTATAACACCAATACTCCTTAGCATTATCAGAACGAAAGGCTTTCACACTAGTATTGAACTGGTTCTGAATCATCTTATGAAAAGTAATCACAATAGAGCTCACCACTTCTCTACTTTTTAACAAATAAATTCATATGGATCTTGAGAAATCATCAATAAAGGAGATATAATATCTAAAACCAAAAGTAGGAATGACAGGAGCAGAACCCCAAACATCAGAATGAACAATAGAAAATAAGCTAGTACTCTTATTCAAACACAAAGGGTAAGAAGTTCTCTTTTGTTTTGCAAGCTCACAGGTATCACATTGAACAATACCATTATTCAAAGAATCAAATTTTTCTGGAAACAAAAGTTTAAGTGACTGCAAAGAAATGTCCTAAATGAGAATGTCATAAAGAAAAAGAATCACTATTTCTAATTAAGACAGAATTAGAAGCAATAGGAGGCTTGTTGGACGGCAAGGATACTCATTTCAAACAAGTACAATCCATTTGATTCACAACCACACCCAATCACCTTCCCAGTAATCAGGTCCTGAAAAACACAGTAAGTGGGGGAAAATGTTACACTACAATGAGGTGTTTAGTGATTTTACTAACTGACATGAGACTAGAGGGAAAACTTGGAACATGAACAAATGGTAATGATAGAGTACTAGTTAGCTGATATTCACCTTTACCTAATGAGGGAGTAAAAGATCCATTTGCTAATCTAATACTTGTGCTAACATTATCATAAGAAACAAAATTATTCTTCACACCAGTCATGTGAGTGGACACTCCTGAATCGATGATCCAAGCACGAGAAGAATAAGGTGGGGCATGATTTGCAGAAGTAGTTGACTCCGAACTACCTGTCTGTTCCAATGATTGAGAAGAGTTGTTGCTAAACTTAAGTGAGGCTAGCTCCTGCTCCAATCTGGGAATTCGATCATCCCTACAATCAGTTTGAGATATCTTACCATTCTGTATTTCGGCCGCATTTGCTCTGGAGTTGTGCTAAGGAAATTTGTTTTTCAAATGATGATGTAAATCCCAACAGTATTCCTTAGTGTGTTTCGATTTCCCGCAATGTGTACACTTCAACTTTTCTTTCTCAACCTGAGACATGGGAGTTTGATACGGTGTTTTTCCTTTATAAGAGCTTTGCTTGGTTTCAGTCAGAAGAGCAGACCTTTCAAGTTAATTATATTTCTCTATAGTGGTTTGTCTGCTGGCCCCTCCTCTAACATAACTGTAAATGGACTCGAGAAGGGAGAGAATCCTTCTCAAGTATCTGAACTCTCTTTAACTCTAGAGACAGATGAAGGTCAGCCAAAAACTCAAAGGTTCACCTTTGGTCTACTTACTTTTTCACATCATTAATACTGGTTGAGGGTAAGATGGGCAAATAATAGTCAGGTTCTTCCCACTTTTGTCATATAGTAGTATAATACTCTTCAACAGTCAGATTCCCTTGTTGCATAGTGGCTAATTCTCTATGGAGTTGGTACACACGAGCCAAATTGTGTTTCTGCGAATACATTTCAGCCACAGTATCCCAGATTTCTTTGGTTGTCCTCAAAAATAACAACCCTGTACTAATGCTCGGAATCATGGAATTAAGGAGACACAACATAACGGTTAAGTTTTCACTTTCCAAATCCTCATGGAACGGATATTCAACCTTCGGTTCCTTTTTCAAATCGGTAATGTACCCCAGTTTCTTTCAAATTCCAATAAACATTCTAATGGATTGTGATCATGCTAAATAATTGTTCCCATCCAACTTAACAGTTGTAATCATCATCCCTGGATGATCATTTGAGTTAAATCTCATTGATGTTGCTGCTCTCTTTTCCTCAGCCATTGGTTAAGAAAAAACGGTCACACATTACACTAGACAGACAATCTCTAAAATCACAGATTGTAGGTCATCCAATCAGATCTTAAAAAAAACAAAACACAGCACTTCCAGTAATCCAAACAAATTTAGGTCATCCACACAGTCCCTGAACAGCACCAAACTGATCGGATCAGATCATATCAACATGCACACAGCAGCACCAAACAACACCAAAACTGATCAGATCAGTCTACTACAATCACAAAGCAGCCACAATGATCAGATCAGATTACAAAGCACCAAACAGAACTAATAGCATCAGAACTGATCAGACGAATCCACCATAGATCAGCCCCTTGTGCTCTGATACCATGTTATTTTCAGTAACAGACAGGGACTAAATCTGATCTCTGTGTTACATAGAGAACAAATAAAATAAAAAGAAAAGTAGAAGATGAGAGAAGAGATAATAGAGAAGAGAAAGGATGTTCGCTAACCCTAGGTTCAGATTCCTACGACGAGTCGTGTGCTGTCAATAATGACAACAAACAAAAACTTTTATTTGACTCTATAATGTTTCTATGAAGAATTTTACAATAATGCCCATAAACAACTCTAAAAGGACAAAAAGATTAAAAAAAATGGCAAATCTGCCCTTCACCCAATACAAGTGGTTCAGCCACTTTAACAATAATAACAAAAACAAGTACATCAAACACAAACAAAGATTTCAAACACATCCTTAGAATGTCATATAAAGCACATCAAACTCATATCAAGTTAAGTGCTACTCAAATGCCATCCAGATAAAACAAATACATCAAATCCATATATGTCATTCTAAGTTCCAATAATAAATATATGATAAAAATCCAGAGTTATAATCTGGCTCAAAGTAATCTCCATCCCGACTCGGACAATGGTAATACATCTGCTCCACAACGTGACAACACTGCTCACAACTCATGGTGAAGTGATACCACCTCATGTACTCGTGAATGTATCTCTAGTAATCATCCTCACCCAGTTTCACAAATTACCCATCCATGGATACTACAGATAGTAAGTCCGTTCATCCATGGGGATAGAGGGTTGTTTTTATATCTCAACCCTTTGATTATAGTCCGTGCAGCCATGGGGATAAAGGGTTGTTTTTATATCTCACCCCTTTGATTAGACCAATCTTCAGTGCCAGTATGGACCACCTGATTAAAACCAATAAAGGCCAATACTTAAAAAAGACCAGGGGAAAGCTTGATGCTGGATGATGACAACATGAATGGACGTATGAGGGCAGCAAGGCAAAGTCTATCTCTAATTATTGTGGTCAAGTGATTAAGAGTGGTGGAGTATCCCTCTTGAAAGAATGTTTATAGGACGGTTACAAGAATTGCAAAAATTGTCAAAGTGTCCCATCTGAGGTCAGAATGTAGATGAAACAAGGATTGAATTCTAGTGTTATATGGAGAGCAAAGAAGCATGCACTGTAAGAGGAGATTAGGGAGAGGTTGGCACATCCTACGCATGCACCCCCAACAATCGATGATAATGATGAAGAGAATTGTATTTATACTCCAAATATTGTCACTGAAAAAGAGAAGTTAGATAATGCAAAGCTATCTGTGCTTTTATGCAGAGTGAGGATGCTATGGGCAACGAAGATGCTGATGCGCCAAGTCCATCTACAAGTGGTGGCAAAAAGGTGGCTCTTTAAATAGTGGAGCTGAGGACGAAGTGGGGGAGTCGACAAGGATGAAACAAAGTTAGAGAATGGGGATGCTGGATCCACCATGGATCCAACTTTGTAAAATTCTAGAGACACGGAGAAGAAGAGATTTAAATATTTATGGAGTGAAGGAATGTGAGGCAAAAATGGGAGGCTCATTTCTATGTTATTCATTCCAAAACATGTGGGAGAAAGAAAAAAAGAAGTGTGAGAAATATGAGAGAAAAAAGAGACTTATGATCGATGATGGACCCACAAAATGAATTATTAATCCTAGGGTATATTGTAAAGGAAGGGTGGTATTCTTGAAGTTTCTGGATACATCCAACAAGTTCAAGGATGGTAACTACATCAACGATTAATGAGAGAGGTGTTGAGGTGGGGAAATATAATGTAGTGCAAATTGTAAGAGATGATAGAAGTGTTTTTTCTTAAAGTTGGGAGGGCAACGATGAAGTAGAAGTTTTATTAGACGCTATGCGTTGCACCTCGCATTAATTTGATATTTCAAGCAATTGGAAAAAGGTCAAGTATCAAATGGGCCATAAACGATGCAAGGACAGTTACCAACTTTCCTTATAACCATAATTGGTCAATTGCGAAGATGAGATTTGTAGAAGACGCTGCAGTCCAGTCCTACATAATTTTTTCAACAAATTACATTGCATTAAAGAGCCTTGTGCAACACAAGATAGGATTACGGACATCATTTACGAGAGAGGAATAGAGTAATTATGCCAAGGACTGTACCATCTTATGGAAGAAGTTGAGGATATAGTCCTCAACAATGCATTTGAGGATAAAATTCATATGCAGTGTTGATGTTGTTGATCAGGTGGGCTAATTTAACCCACTTTACACGCGGCGCTTGATTACGAGCGCATGTATGCGTTTTGGGTATAGCCGCATACACTGAATCATTCAAAAAAGCTGTAACGGTTGTACAACCGTCCCTTTCACGTGCCAGCTGTCAGCAGCTGCGTACGATGATTAGACCGTTTGGTGAAAAGGCAAAATTTGAAACGGCAGAAGGATATCTGACCGTTCTTATCACCAATAAAGGAGATAGCATCTCAAGGAAGCTATCTTTTGAATTTAGCTTGTGGGGGAATGCCACGTGTCCCAAACCAAGGTTTTAAATTTCAATTTCGCTAGACATTTCGCCAAGGGGGTATGGCGAAATTTCGCCAAAATTTCGCTACATTTCGCCCATATTTCGCCGAAATTGGGAAATATTACCATTTCCCCACTTGGGGAAATGGCGACATTTCGGCGGCATGCCAACCATGTCCCAAACCCAACAAACACGTTCCTTCTTTCCTTCTGAAATATCAAAGGACTAAGGACTTATGTTCCCACGACAT